>PVJX010006822.1:0-74945 GCA_004027295.1 Dolichotis patagonum
GGCAGAAAAATAGAATAGCAGAAATGAGGCAGAGAAGATTGGCTATAATCTCTAGTATAGAGGGCCTCGAAATAGTAACAGAGAGAAACACAGGCGGAGTAGATCAGGAGACAGGGTCCATTGAGCTACTCTATATAGGGAGGCAGTGGGACCCAAAACAAGCAGTGCACTCCATGGGAGTGAAAGGGGAGGAATTGTCTAAAAAAGGGAGGCAGAGGATATTGTTAATGGGGTAACAAGATTTAAAATTTACATTATTCTCACCACTCTGCTTGGATGAATTACGTGCTGTTCCAGTTTGTCTACTTACGCTAGACTTGAGGACACAGTCAGCTATCCCAAAAATAAGAGGACATATTATGGTAATCATCCCTAATTTTCCTATCAACTTAATCTGAAGCCCTTTATAACTTATGCTGTATTATGACTGATCTTATTTGAATCTGGTTTGTTAGATTGCTACTTTGTATTGACTGATTTTATTTAAATCTGTTGTGATGGATAGCATCAAGTCTAAGTGTATAGGCAACTACACTGAAGATGAGAAGATTCACTAAGATACCCACTCTGGTTTGATTATTACTTGCTTTTGAAGTCTTATAATGTCTCTAATGCTTCGTTTTTATTAATGTTGTTATATACTCCTGAGACACCATGGTAACCATTGTAGATCACCTTGTATTGCAGTTTTATGTGACTTTTCTGCCTCATGCTTTTTTAGGAATTGTTTTGTTTTATCTTGCTTTGTTTTGTTTCTCCTGCTAATACAGTAATGATATACATGTAAAGACTCATGCATGTGTAGAGCTTATAAACAGTTTACGAGAACCAACTATATAACACATGTTGAAATGAACAACTACTTTGAGGAAAAAGAGACGCTACAATACCCAGTGCTGACTCCATAATGTCATGATGTGGAGTCCAGCAAAACTATCACTTTTTGTTCAAAGTGATCTTAGCTTGCTTTGCCTTGTTTAAGTTCAACACACATTAAGGTATGGACAGCTGTTTTCAGGAGAATGAGAGACACTATGACAGCCATTCTTGGCTTCCCTAATGTCTGGTCTAGAAGACCTGTAATGCCCTCCTAGTCCTGCTCAGATCAATTCCATACTAGGTTGTTTCATGTGAATTCCCTATATGTGACAATATGGACAACTATTTGGAAGAAAACAAGAGTCAATATGATAGAGAGTGAATATCTCCGATTGTCTAGTTTTGAAATTTTTGTCTCTTACATTGCTATCTTGTGATCCGCTTTGCTCTGTTTTGTTGTGTTTAATTTTCTCCTTTTGATATAATTGCATGTATATTTGAGTGGGTAAGATGGATGACCATATTGCTGTTTTTGTCAGATCGTGGAGCAGAGCTGTTAACAGTCTCACTGTTTGAATGCCTACTTTATATGTTTTAACTTTGTAATTTGAACAACTATTTCCAAGAAGTCAGTATGTAATTTGTCAAGTAATAATTTCTTAGGGGTTTTTTGTTGTTTTTTTCTTTTTTCCTTGGAATACTGTATTGTCGCTACTCTTTATTCTGTTTTGTTTTGTTTTGTTTGTTTTGTTTTTTTCTCTTTAAATAAAATTATTTTAAAAAAAAGAACAAAAACCATGAAAAGTGCTAATTTTTTATGGCTACATTATTATGGCTATGATTATTTGTCATAGTACAGCCAAGACAACTATCATGTTCATTTATTCTCCTCTATACGTTGAGACAGAATTAAAATCCAAGAATATTTAACTTTCACTTAAGGGATAATGTCCTTCTATTAAGGTCTTTTTCTTCCTTATGCTCTTCTACTTGTTCAAAATCCTACATTTTAATTTGCTTTATATTTGAACCATGAGAAAGTAACCTTATTTTTATTTTGCCAAAAATGTTTTGTTTTGTGTACTGAAGATTGAACTCAGCACTTTTGCAATGAGTTATATTCCTAGGCCTTTTAATTCTTTTTTTTTTTTTTCTAATTTTACAGACAGCATCTCTAAGTTCCCCAGGCTGGGCTCAAACTTTTGATTTCATAAATTTTGACTGCCTTTATTTTTTTTCTTATCCATAGAATACAAATACTCAAAATATACTGTATTATGAATACTTAACCGCTTCCTCATCATTCTATCTATTGCTTAGCTTCATTCTGCTGCAAGTTCATTGATTCCCTGTTCTTAACCAGATAAATTTTTTAGATTTCCACAGTGATCACTCTGGGATTTCTTATTATATTTCTGGGACTTGATGCCATGGTTTCTTGGATCCCACATTTTGTTCCTTCTAGCTGTCACCCTTGTTTTGTTGGAGTACATCTTAGCTTACCTCCCTGGAAGGATTCCTAGGCAGGTAAATATTTCAGGTCCTTGCTTCTCTGAAAAGTGACTTTATTTTTTACCTCACATTTGACTGGTAGGTTAAAAATAAAATTCTAGTTTCAAAATCATTTTCTTGTGGAACTCTGAAGCCCTTAGCTCATCAAAGTCTAGCTTCTAATCTTGCTAATGAAGAGTCCAGTGGGTAATCAGTCCAACTGTCATTCTGTTGTAAATTGACATATTTCCCCACTATCACCATCCTGCACTTCCTGTCCTGGTAATGTTTAGAATTTTTCTTCAGTCTTGGAAGTATAACAATTCAAAATCATGTGCATATAATAATTTGGGTTTATCTTGTTCTATAGTAGGCCTTTAAAAAAACTATCTCGTTAATTGTGGGGAATTTATCTATTACCGCTCAAAATTTCTTCACTGTTAGTTTGTCTTTTCCTTTTTCTCATAGTTTTATTACTTGGCTCCAGAACCTTATACATTATCCATTAGCTTTCTCTTTTTTTCTACTTGTCTTTTTGCTCTTTTAGAGGGAGATTTCTCACCATTATCTTCTAATCCTTCCACCAGAAATTTGGTTCTGCAATCACATTTTTGATTTTCAGGAATCTTTCCTTTTTCTCTGATTCTTTCCTTAAAGCAGAGTTCCATTCATGCACTAATGAATGAAATATATTCTTCAGTCTCTGTGTACTTCTTGCATTGACTTTAAGGATTTCTTTTCACAAAATTTATAATCTATTTTAGTCCCCAGATAATTTGTTTCTTTCAATTATTCTGCTTCCTTAGTTTTATAGTGATTTTTCTTTCCATGTGTCACATTTCCTCTGATTTCCATTTCCCTTGGTTATCCATTCATATTTAAGGACATGGTAAAACTCCTAATTGGCACATCTATGGACCAGTTTGGGTGGACGGCAGGAGGGAAATGTACCTCTTGTGACAGAAAACCACCACACTATCTGGTGCAGTTTGTTCAACCCTTTGAAAACAAGCTACTCAACTGTGGGTCTGGGCTGCTTGTAAATCTGCATACTTGCAGCAGGTACAGTGGAAGGACACCTCTTCCATACATCAAACGTCACCAAATACTCTCTGTTCACCATGTTTTTATCCTACTTCTCATTCTTGGCCCCTTCTGTAACTGCTGCCTGGCTCAGGCTAAAGTTTCCCTGATTCCACAACAGACAGGAAGCAGACCCTGCACTCTGTCTAAGCCAGTAAGACACAGCCTGCATCCTCCCACACCTTCCCTCACTCTACCAGAACCTGCTCCAAGTTATCAGAGGCCTGAAGGGCTTGCAGACTACCCTCCCAGGGGGACTGTTTTGTGCTTTGAAAGGGCAGCAAGAGGAGAAGGAAAGTGGATATAAAGAAAATTAAGATATTTTATGTGTATTTATCAACTCCTTATCATAAATGTAATCATGACATACTAATAAAAACAAAATTAAGCTCCTTAAGAAAAAAAGCTGATGTTTAAATCAAAAGCAGCATCACAAAGACAGTATCTTCCATCTTGTGTCTACAAGTGCAGTGGATACTGACAACTGCCAGCCTTTCCCCAGTCAGTGTGCATGGGGCAGGCCCATCTGCCTCCTCCTCAGAGAACTATCCTCAGCTTAAGGAGCCTCCCTTCAAGGAGGGCTGTACACCCTCCTTTTCCACACCCATGGCCAGCTAATAGCTGACCAATATGGGGATACAGGAACCAGCTTCCATGCCTCAAGGACAGGACAAGCCTGCTGTCATTTATGGTCCAGTGTCCCCCGTCCAAACCATCTAGACCTGTTCAGTCCCTTACCCTTCCTTTATACACTTTCCCCAGAGCATGGCCTCATGAGTCCAGGCATACCCAAATCCCCATCTCAGGCTCTATTTCTAGGGAGCCCAAGAAAAGGCAGTGTGGGGGACAGTTTGGGAGAAAACAGAGATGCCTTGCTAAAAACCTCACTACCTATTTAAATACCTGAAAGGACATTTTTAATCCCAAGCCCTTCCCTGTGATTCTACTTATCTCTCTTATCTGCAGGTCATGGACTGGCTAGTTTTTCTCTCTGTTCACAGCAGATTGAAGAACCATGGGGTTAGGGCCAGCAGGTGGTTCTAGAACTTTGCCCCTACCTTGCCCAAGTCTGGTAAAGCCAAAAAGCAGTGCTTCCTGATCTGAGCACTGCACATCTCATAGATGGCTCAGCGCAGACAGGCCAGCATTGCTGCAGCACAGAATTGGCCCACAGGCTCATTCCTCCTACCTTAAATGCCCTGCAGCCAACATCATTCTAAGCTCCTACACACTAACACATCCCAGGATACACTGAATGTAGAGCAGGATGGGTTCCACCTGCACCTGCTTGGGTGGTCTGGCTTCCAGGGACACTTGGGTCAGGTATAATTAACTCAGCCACCAACTCAGGGAGCTATAGTTGTTCATTCTTTGCTTTGCTCACTCCTCCACCAATATAGTTACCGAGGAATGACTGTGTACCAATCTAAGCTCTGGAAACAGTTCAGGAACAGAAGACAAGTTTGAAAACCAGTTTATGACCTAAAGGAATTATAATTTCCCTACCAGCCTGAGAATGGTGCCGTGGTAGTTACGAGAAACTGAAATAAATCATTTCTTCATGTTGTAGATCAGGGAAGGGACGGGGTGAGCCCTGGCCATTACTCTGGGTCATTACTTCTGCCCTGCGTACCTTCTGCCTTGAACCCTAGGTGACAGCTTTTAGGTTCTCACCTGATTCTTTTGGGCAATCTTTTGTCCCTTTTTCCAGCGTAGAACTGGTGTCAGAGCTGGCAGCTCCCTCTCCTCCTCACCAGTCACATGTGTTCCAAGGTTGTAGGCAGCTTCAAATACAATTGGGCTGATGACGTCCTGTACCCTCCGCTGTAACAACAAACAGGCAAGTTAACCACGGGTGCAGCTGACAGTTGTGGAGCTCGCAGCTTACAAAGATCTTCCACATGACTTTCCTCTTATGATTCTCACAACTAGTTGATAGGGTGGGGTTTTACTGCTTTCATACTTCAGATGAGGTAAATGAGGCCCAAGGCCATTATCATGTTGTCTCAGTGTCATTCTGCTAATGGTGAAGCTTCTTTATTCTACCTTGCATAGTGCTAAATCATCTTCACTTGAGCATATGGAAGACATTATTTTCCTCCCCTTCCAAAAATCCACAGAAGGCAGTTAGAGGGTGGGAGAGAATCTACACCCACTTCTAACCCTTTGCACCCATGGTGGTTTGATGATCAAAGCTCTTGTGCACAGAGATTATAGATTCTGTGTTAAAAGCTGGGAACCCAAAAACTCTAGGGGCTCAGCATCTCCCAAGGTTTAGTCACCATCCATAGCGCCAAGGATGAAGGTTTGACTTCAGACTTTGTGTTCTTTCCTCTGAAACTCCAAGACTTCAGGACCCAAGAGAATGGAAGGTTGGTAGTCACAGAGGAAAACAGAGGAAGAGAAGAGAAACACATGTCCTAAACACTTATGAGATGCCAGACTCATGTCAGGTATTCTAGAAGTAAGAGTAACATACCCAAGCCCTGTGAGCTATGGTACATTATCCTCCACCGCACAGAAAAGGAAAGGAAAGCTACAAGACTAAGCTTCCCAGGACACAGGGCCAGGAAAGATTTCAAGTTTCATCTTTAACCCTGAAGTTACTGGCCTCCCCACACAGTGTCACTGCCTCCAGGGGACTGTGGACCTCAAGATCTCATAGCTGAGAGTTAGAGGCAAGAGTAGAGCTGAGAGGTAGTCCTCCATCCAGAGCCAATGTGCTCTCTGGTGGTGTGCTGCTGTCTGAGAGGAGGCAAAGGAAAGCAGCACCAATAATCAAGTCCCCTCTGCCCCTGTACTGTCATGGAGAGAGATGTGGGGTGGAGGCGGCACAAGAAAGTGGGAATAGCCTTGTTGGGAAACAAGAGAGGCTGAGGCGTGGAGCAGCAGAGGGCAGGGTCTGGGCCATGAGTACAGAGCTCTGGAGTTCAAGCTGTTTTCTATGTGAACTCAGGAGGTGATAGGAGCCTCCTGTTGTTCAAAACATTAGAAAGGTCTTTGTGACCCAGGAGACACACAGAAAAGTTTGCTTCCACATCTCCCAGACATCCAGCCCCCCTCCCTACAGGCGGACCCTCCTACCACTTTTAGGGAACTGGGTCTTTGTCCAGCACATACATACACATGCATGCAAGACCTCAGCCTTTGCTCTCTTTATTCAGCACACATCCTGGAGATGAGCTATGCCTGTACCATCTCCTCTTGCAATGGCACACAGGGCATTGCCATAGTGATCTGCTCATTGACCAACCTTTGGGCTCAGTTAACTTTAATAAGCAAATGGGCAGCAGGTCATCCACAAACTGCACCAGCATTCTCCAAGAGGGGTTTTAGGAACCTCAGTTTCCTGGGACTAAGGGGGGGAAAAAGCACCTACAATTAAGTAAGTTGAGAGGACATCAAGTTAAACAGAATTAAAAAGGATTTTATTCTGTCTTATTATTTCTGTTTTTACTGAAATTGCCTCTAAGAATGAGGTATGGCCCCCAAATTGTTGGGCTGTTGAGCCCTGTATTTCCTCAGAGCATGTGCTGAGTGGAACACAGAGATGCCACTGGGCAGCAGTCCAAGGCAGGAAATGGGCGAGCAGAGCCAGGGAACATGGGACAGGAGGCAGAGGTAGCCACATTGTAGCTGCTGAGCTGTGGGTTATAAGGGATGGCTTCAGGGGTGGGCATCCGCATGATTAGCAGATATTATATATTTGTGTTCAGTCAAGCACTTGCTCAGTAGATTCAAGTATTTTGCATAAGTAAAATATGGCACCTACTGAGGAGTGACGGAGGAGCCTTTGGATATACTACTTCCAGAAAATGCTCTGAAACTCCAGATTTTAGGAAAAAACATTTAGGACTCTTGCCCTTTCCAGGAGCAAGGCACATGCATTTTCCTTGCCTGCTGACTCTGCTAACCAGATCTTAAAGTCTACTGGTGGTATGGAGAAGAATGAACGAGCAAATGAAAGAAGTTCTAACATGTTTCCAAACAAATCGCATTTTTCAAGGCTATCACAAGATTTTGCACTTAACTCCTTCATGTCAAAATAAGTCAATTCCTACACGGCCCCTACACGGTTACTTTGGGAGGGGGACAACAGGAACAGGAGGCAACAGCCACTTACCACTTCCTGGCTATTAGATGTGATTAAGGGACTGGGCTGAGCTCTTCTTCATAGAAATTGTTTTACTTAATTCTCACAAAATGTAGGCTAGTAGATTATTGCCCCCATTTTATGGAGTAGGAAACTGAGATACAGAAGTTCAGATAAATTGTCCTCCACCTCAAAGTTTATAGAGCAGCATAGTCAGAGTTATTCTTAGAAACAGCAGTAACATTTTCCTTGCTGCCCATAAAACACTATTTAAAAATTGTTTCAACCACTTTATGTTCTGGCACCAACCTAAAATACTACTTGTTTACCTAAGAGCATATAGAGCAAAGTGGGAGAGGAATGTTTTACACAGGGGAATGCAGGTGAATAAATGACAAATATCTAGGAAAGAGAGGCTGGAAACAAGAGCTATTTGTAAATGTGTGGCCAGCAAACCATGACCTCCGAGGAGGAAAACCTTAGTCATGTCGCATCTCATTTTGGACAAGCAATGCAACTGCATATTGAGGGGTATGGATGCTGTTTCCTGGCAAAGATTGCATGAACCTGTTTTAATTAAGGAGTTTGGAAAGCAGCTTCTTATTACATGTCCCAGTAGCTTGGGGCAGACAGGAACTCAAACCACACTGAGCCGTGGGTGGAGGCAGCGAAGGCAAAGTTATCAGAAACAGGCCAGAGCCCCCAAAGGACAGCCCCTCCTTCCCGTACGGCCCTGTCTTCCTCCGGGTAGCAGAGAAGTGCAGCACCATTAGTCGTCTCCTTCCCAGGTCTGGAAGCACGGCTTCCTTCTGCTCAGCATAGCAATCACATGGAGGAGTCAGCAAGAGAGGGAAGCCTAGGGCTCTGGCACAGAGTGCAGTTGTTAAAATTTTACTGCTAAAAAAAGTTACTGCTACAAACTGACACTTCTAAAGTTAAAAACCCATTTATTCGCTAAAGGTTAGAATCTACCTTTTCCTGCTAAAATTCCTGCTTTGAAAATTGAAGGTTCCCTCACAGAGAACACCCAGATTGGTAGCACAGTTGGCAATGGCTGAGGTTTTATAGGGAACTTAACATATGCTGCATTTGAAATTTATTGGGTGCTTACTTTATGCCAGGCAATGTGCTGGGCACACATGAAAGGCTATGAGTCTTATTAGTCTCAGGGGAAACAGGCAATGACAATGCCACACAATGTGCATCAGCAGAGCAGGCTCTAGGGACACAAAACAAGGACATCTGCTTCATGTGGGGCCAGGAAGCTTCCAAAAGAGGCACCCCTGGCCTAAGACGCAAGTCAGAAGGATGCTGTCCGGAGAGCAGGTGGGAGGCTCAGCTGGTGTAGCAGTGTGCAGAGGGCACAGGGTGTCTGGTGGACAGCATGTGACTCCCAGAGCTGAGAAAGTCAGGCTGTTGGGTACGAACACAAACCAGGTGCCAGGCAGCCTTGTAGGTCATGCAAATGTCATTCTAAAAACTAGGGAAAACTGGGAGGGGTGGGGAGTAAAAAGATACCAGAGGCTGTGTTCTAGAAAGATCCCTCTAGCTATAGCATGGAAGTAGACTGATGGGTATAGGACTAGGGAAAGGAGGCAGCTAAAGGGGTTCAGGAAAAGACAATGAGGTCTTGAATCAGTAGACAGCAGTGGGACAGGGAAAGGGTGGTCAAAGGAAGATATACACTAATGTTTGGGTGGAACACCTGGAATAACATGATTCTACTCCTCACTCCATAACCACAAGTGAGCTAGACCTTAATACCACGGCACCGGGGCTGGGGATCTAGCTAAGTGGCTTAAGCGCCTGCCTAGCAAGCGCGAGGTCATGAGTTCAATCCCTGGTACCAAAAAAAAAAAAAAAAACAACTAAATACCACGGCACCTACTGCCTAGCCATGTGACTTGCCTAGCCATGAAACCTACTTATCACTGTTTTCCTCCACCAACAGATAAAGGGTTTTTCTCATCTTCAGTCACCAGCAGTGATAGTGGCCAAGTGAAGTGAAAATAGAAATAGCTTCACTTTGCATGTGCAAAAATCTAGAAAGACAGCAAGTAAGCAGTTAGCATTATGCCAGATAACTGCTTTGGGGAAAATTCTGTGTTTTTTAAAGAGGCTTCCTTTTTTATTTTCCCCAGAGATGTGATCCTTCTGCCCCCTCTCTTTCACCTGTGATCCTGTAACCTCTCTCACCACTTCTGCCTATGCTGCCTTTGCAGACACTTCTACAAAAATCTCCAAAAGCAGGACATCAGTTCTATGATCTCTGTGATCACAATACAGTCACGCACAGCATGATGTTTCCCTCAGCAGACCACATGCACGAGGGAGGCCCCATAAGAGCACACCATCCAGTGACACTATAGCCATCTTAGTCTGGGTGAGTATAATTTATGGTGTTCACATAGTGTGAAATTGCCTAGCACCATGTTTCCAGAATATATCCTTGTTAAGCAACACATGACTCTAATTAGAATGGCAGTTAAAATGTTATAGGCTATTTTAAAATTCTCATAAGCCTGAAGATTCTTTTAAAAGCAAATGGGGGGTTTTACATTTCCAGTATAACTGAGTAACTTACTAAATATCTATCCTCCCACGGACAACTATAGAAGCTGGATATACTAACACATACATGTGTGTACACACATCTGTTTAAAAGTATCAGTGAATTATCAAAACCACCGGACTTCAAAGGCAAGAGTCACAAAGAGAAGAAAAGAACAAGGAGGTGACTGCAACATTTATTAGCACTTTTGCCTTGATGTTTTTCCAGATAGATGGGCATTGTGGGATGAGAGGCTGTGACACTGACCATGAAGTGGTGGCTAAAACATCAAGTTTTTTCAGCATGCTGAAAGGCTCAGGTAGGAGGACCACAAATTTGAGTCCAGTCTGAACAACTCATCAAGACTCTGACTCAAAAATGTATTTCACAGGGGGCACGAGAATGTAGCTCAGTGCGAAGACCCTGGGTTCAAACTCTAGAAGTGCAGTAAGGAAAAATATAAAATGCCAAGTCGAGTTTCCGGCAATCTTAAGACACCAGCAGAGACAAAATTTAGAGCTCAAAGCTCCTAAGGTAGCCAGGGCTTGCGGAGCCAGAGTCCCCAAGAGAAAGAAGCACATTGAGGTAAATGCAACACTGACACTGGCAGGTAGCGATTCTGCAGCAGCACAGGGCTATGAGCTGAGAAACGAAGCAGAAGGCAGAAAATAAAATTCTGAGGAGACAAGAAAGTTTATATTTAGCTGGAAACAGCAGAACCAGTGCTGGCAAGTCAACAGGAAATATCCGTATCAAAGCATGGAAAGGGAGAAGGATAGAAGATTAAGAAACAGACCTAAGAGGCATACAGGACACAAGGAAAGATGTAACATTTATGATTACACAATACACTTAGCAAAATGACCAGCATGCTATAGGAGAACAATAAATGGTGGCTACTGCTATCTTACTGTAATTCTTACAAATCTTTTGTAAGAAATCAAAACTGTCCTGTTGGTAAATGAATCCCTACCGCAAACTGTGCATGTAGCAAGAAGATATTTCCAGTTTTACAAGAAAATAAACTGAAGCCAAGTGTGGTTTTATTTACAATCCTATAAATTAGAAAACAGGCAAAATTAAAAAACCAAGGGAGAAAACTCCAGAAATAATTTTAAACAAAACTTTATGAAAAGTATTACTGACAGCAATAATCTTGCAAGACAGGTTGTACACCAGGAAATGCAGAGACAATGTTCTGTCCTTATATGTATTTAATTATAAACATTGACCTGACAGTCAAAGCTCCAAAAACAGCTGAATTCAAAAAGAAGTCTAGAAAGTCGGTCATGAGAACAGGAAATAAGTGGTGAGTAAATCCGTACATCTTGTTTCTGACAGTTTCTCAGTAAGATTAGAGATATCAAATATGACTACATATTACTTTAAATGCAACTTACATTAATGGATATTACCAGTCATCTGATATCTATGATTCTTTGGCTATTATTACTGCTCAGGAAGGATAAAGAAGCATCACATATTCACATCTGCATGGATTAATCTATTTGTGAAGCTACACCCTTCACTGGTGTCTTTTCCTTTTAAAAGATTAAACATCTGTTTGCATATTTGGGGAGTGGTTTGCTCCTGTGCTAGCATTTGTGGAGGCAGGGATAATACCTGTGGCTGTATGAAGGGGATCTCAGTTTGGCTAGAGTACCCCATGTCTCCTGAACAGTGCTGAGTATGTTCCTATCAGAAAGTGTGGAAAGTAGCAGCAGCAGCCAGATACTCAAAGCAGGTCCAGATGACAGGTGTGTCAGGTGAGTAAGTGGCAGGAGTATGAAAAGTGGACATTGTGCTCGGCCTTCAGAAGAGCTTCAGGGGGACTGCCTTGGGCCAATGCTTGGCTCCTTTGATATAAGGCACAGGAAGGCAGAAAGGAGACAAGCAGGAAAGAGGAAAACCAAAAAAGCAATGCAGACTAGAAGCTGTCCATACAAAAACCACAGGAATCTGATGAGGGAAGAAGAAAAGAAATAGAAATTAGAGAATCAAGAGTCCTTGGAGACAAGGTAATCCTGGAAGGAAAACTACAAGATCAGTAGGCTGATGGGAGATAGGAATGGGAGCCATCAGATCAGTTAGAATGATAATATGGAGGTCTAATGGCTGCCATCTGAGGGATGGGGACAGCATGACATGAGAGAAGCCAGGACTTTGGAATCAGAAAGTCCTGACCCTGAGGAAGGTCCAGCTCTGTCTTACATACTTTGTGATCTCAGCACCTTCACTTGCTCTCTATACCCTTGTCTTCTCATACATCAAATGGGCTGCAGAATCAACCTTGAATGGCAGCTGTGAAGACTAGATCTAATATACACTGAGTACCTTGGAGAGCTCCGGGAACTCAAGAAGGCCAGCTATTTGTCTCATCACCACCAAGGTGACCAATACTATCATCATTATCACCACTTTACTTAAAAGGGGTGTGGGCAAGACCACAGTGGGAGGGGCAGCAGACACAGGGAAAGCAGGGAAAGCAATGTGTGATCATGAAAGGGAAGATCTCTTAAAAATAACAAGGCAGTAACAACTGGAAGGCTAGAGGACGACAAGAGGGTCTATAACTTAAGAATAAAGCATGTGAATGAAGAAGCAGGAGTCAAAACAGAGGAACTGCAAAGGCTATTCACAGAAATCATTAAGGAAAATTTCCCAAGCATAGAAAAAGGAAATGATATGCAGATGTATGAAGCATACAGAACTCCAGTCACCTACAACCAAAACAGAGCTACACCTAGACACATAATAATCAAGATCCCAGAAATTCAATATAAGAACAGAATATTAAAAGCCATCAGAGAAAAGAAACAGATCACCTATTAAGGAAAACCCATCAAAATCACGGCAGACTTCTTGACACAGACCATCAGGTCAAGAAGAGCTTGGAGTAAAGTAATTCAAGCCCTGAAGGAGAACAATCTCCAGCCCAGATTGATATATCCTGCAAAACTCTCTCTAGAAATTAATGGAGAAACAAGATGCTTCCATGACAAAGAGGAACTAGGAGAATTTGTGCCCACCAGTCCAACCCTACAAAAAATACTGAAGGACATTCTAGGGAGAGAGAACAAGAATATGAGCCATTTCAGGAACAATGGCAGAGAGGCCTCAGTGAATGGGGCAGACAGTGGAGTGGAACAGAAATATAGACAACCAATGGCAGAAAAACAGAATAGCAGAAATACGGCAGAGAAGACTGGCTGTAATATCTAGTATAGATGGCCTTGAAATAGTAACAGAGAGAAACACAGGCAGAGTAGATCAGGAGATAGGGTCCATTGAGCTGCTCTATATAGGGAGGCAGTGGGACCCAAAACAAGCAGTGCACCCTATGGGAGTGAAAGGGGAAGAATCGTCTAAAAAAGGAAGGCAGAGGATATTGTTAAATGGGTAACAAGATTTAAATTCTACATTATTCTTATCACTCTGCTTGGATGGATTACATGCTGTTCCAGCTTGTCTACTTATACTAGACTTGAGGACATGGTCAGCTATCCCAAAAATAAGAGGACATATTATGGTAATCATCCCTAATTTCCTATCAACTTAATCTGAAGCCCTGTATAACTTATACTGTCTTATTATGACTGATCTTATTTGAATCTGGTTTGTTTGATTGCTACTTTATATTGACTGATTTTATTCAAATCTGTTATGATTGATAGCATCAAGTCTAAGAGTATAGGCAACTACACTGAAGATGACAAGATTCACTAAGATACCCACTCTGGTTTGATTATTGCCTGCTTTTGAAGTCTTATGTCTCCAATGCTTTGTTTTTATTAATGTTGTTATACACTGCTGAGACATCATGGTAACCATTGTAGATCACCTTGTATTGTGGTTTTATATGACTTTTTGCTTCATGCTTTTCTAGGAATTGTTTTGTTTTGTCTTGCTTTGTTTTGTTTTTCCCTCTAATACAGAAAGGATAGATATACATGTAGAGACTCATGCATGTGTAGAGCTTATAAACAGTTTACGACAACCAACTATATAACACATGTTGAAATTAACAACTACTTTGAAGAAAAAAGAGACACTACAGTACCCAGTGCTGATTCCGTAATGTCATGATGTGAAATCCTGCAATACTATCATTCTTTGTTCAAAGTGATTTTAGCTTGTTTTGTTTAAGTTCAACACACATGAAGGTATGGACAGCTGTTTTGAAGAGAATGAGAGACACTATGACAGCCATTCTTGGCTTCCCTATTGTCTGGTCTTGAAGACCTGAAACGCCCTCCTCGTCCTGTTCAGATCAGTCCTATACTATGTTGTTTCATGTGAATTCTCTGTATGTGACAATATGGACAACTATTTGAAAAAAAACAAGAGTCAATATGATAGAGAGTGAATATCTCTCAGTGTCTAGCTTTGAAATTTATGTTTCTTACACTGCTTTTTTGTGACCCGCTTTGTTCTGTTTTGTTGTGTTTAATTTTACCCTTTTGATATAATTGCATGTATATTTGAGTGTGTAAGATGGATTACCATGTTGCTGTTTTTGTCAGATCATAGAGCAGAACTGTTAACAGTCTTACTGTTTGAATGTGTACTTTGCATGTTTTAATTTTGTAATCTGAACAACTATTTCCAAGATGTCAGTGTGTAATTTGTCAAGTAATGATTTCTTAGTGGGTTTTTTTGTTGTTGTTCTTTTCCTTTTTTCCTTGGAATTCTGTATTGTTGCTACCCTTTATTCTGTTTTGTTTGGGTTTTTTTTTCTCTTTAAATAAAAATTTAAAAAAAATTATCCCATCTCTGTGTGGGACAACTCTGTGGTAAACTTATGCTCCAGAGCTTTCAGAATGGGTTGAATCCTCCTTTTGCCCCAACTTGCTTCCCTGGTGTGCAAGCCCAGAGTATGCCCACTCCATAAACTGTGTGAACTTCAATCTCTTTCTCAGGTTCTATTCCTTGGGAAACTCATCTCAGATAGCAACTGAGTGTTACAAAAAACTGGCAGCAGAAACACCACATATGAACACTTTCTTTACTGACAATATATAGATAATATATTGACTATTGGAGGTACGGAAAGGCAGAGCTCCTGATTTCTCAATATCCTACCCTCAGCTACTGACCACTTCAAAAATGTTCACTGCAGTAATAAAGCTGGGGGTCAGAGAAGCAAAGGGGTTCACCGAAACCATGGCTGGCATCCTATTTATTCTGCATCCTAGACTCTAAGAGACAAAGAAAGACAAACCAAGAATGCAGTATATATCAGAGAGGGAAACTGTGGACAGGAAAGTCTTTGAACCAAGAGAAGCCATACCTCTCCCAGCCCCATGGACTCCTATGAATCCCAGTCTCTCACCAAATGTTATGGCTTATATCTAGATGTCCCCCCAAAGCCTCATGTACTCATAGGTGGGGCTTTTAGGAGCTGGCTGGATCTAGGGTGTTTGAATATGGACTATGGGTATGATGATTGGATTGACCCACTATTTGGTTTAGTGTTGCTCTGGGTGTGGGTAATGGAAAACCCTACCTGACTGAGGGTGGCACCAATCAATGTAGCCCAGATGGAATATAAAGAGAAAGGTGGAAGGCAGGCCGGCTGACTTATTGTCTGCCCTACAGTAAGTTGTTTCTCCTCTGTCACGCTTTTCTGCCATGGTGCCCTGCCTTGGAGCCAGCCAACTATGGACTAAAATCTCTACAAACTGTAAGCTGTAATACATCTTTCCTCCTTTAACTCTGGGTGTCCAGTATTTTATCTCATCAATGAGAAAAGTAACTATGATGCTAGGAAAGAAATGAGTCTGAGGGTTATGAGGGCCACAAATGGCCTTGAAATTGACCCATTTGGGTCCTGACCTCTCCTGGGAGACACTGGTCTGCAGGTGACAAATTTTTCTTTTCAGACTCTGGCCTGTATGACTAGCAGTGAAGGCCTCGTATAATGTTGCAATGATTTTGCCTCATGCCTGTCTCTGTACCACACTGTAAGATCATAGAGGTCTGTGGGGCAGAAATCCAATTTTCAAGGCAGCTCTTTCCTTATCCACTTACACCTCTAGCTTTAAAGTTACAGACATCAGGAGATTCTGTTACATAACAGTCACTGTTAGTGCCTTGGTCAGAACCCCTTTATCAGCTGGCATCTCCATCTCCTAGCCACTACAGGTATTTGCTACTAATAGCTCACACTTAAGACCTTCTCAGAAGAACTGCCCTTGGGTGCTAGGAGCTATGTCTAGAAAAGCTTTCAAGGAAATGCTCTGTAATAAGCAAATTCTAAAATGGCCCAAGTAACCCATATGCTTGTATGGTCCCCTCCCCTTGAATATAGAAAGGTATGGACATATGTGGATGTCACTCCTATAATTATGTTATATTGTATGGCAGAGGTGAAAGGAATGTGTAGATGTAATTAAAGTTCTAAATCAGTTGAAATGAATCAATAAAACAGAAGGTGATCTAGGTGGTGTCTGCTCATGTGGTCCCTTAGAAACTAGAGACCATGGAGACAGACTCCTGCTGAGCTAGAAGAGCCAAGTTGGTATGAGATCCACAGATTCAAGGAACTGAATTCCATCAACTTCCACGAGAACCTGGAAGACTTCCAGCCTCAGAAAAGACCTAGCCAATGCCCTGATCACAGCTGCATGGGAGTTGTAGCAGGGGACCCAGCCTGGCTGCACCTAGACACTTGACCCACAAGGCTGAGATAACAGATGTATGTTGTTTCAAGCTGCTAAGTTTGTCATCTGTAATGTTACGTAGAAAGTAATACATGCCCCAGTCTCCTGGCTGGCTGAGGCACTGAGATAAATCCCTGTCACAGGACAGAATAAACTCTACTTCAGAATCCACTCACCTAGGAATCCCACAGGGCTAGACTTCCTGAGACCACATCCTTACTCAACTTTTCCCCTGCCCCATTCCATCTCCCTCACTTCTGACACTTGTCCAATAAATCTCAGGCAAAAATCCCCATCTCAGAGCATTTGGGGAATAGGGTGCAAAATACCATGTAATAAATTCCATATTGAACTTGTTGGCTTAAATATCCTTTAAGAAGTGAGAAAGGCTGTATAAGTCCTGGGGTGACCTGGAGCTTATATATGACCAGAATACAAGAGTCCTTTCATTTATTCTCAAGCTCATATATGACCAGAATACAAGAGTTCTTTCATTTGTTCTCTGGTCTCCCACAGTAAGTTTTAAGGTTTAGGGGGCAGATTAAAAATACAAATCATCCCCAGGCCTCCTCAGGGAAAATCTCTATGAATCAATCTCTCTCTCTCCACCTCCCTCTGTCTTCTGCCTTTCTTCTCTCTCTCTCCTTTCCTGCTTTAATTCTCTCTCTCCGTCTCTCTGCCTCTGTCTCTCTCATATTCTTGCTGCTTTGCCTTTCCTTTTCTCCCTCTTTCCATCTCCTCCTCTATCCAATTTTACTCTTTCAAAGATGCTCATAAGCACACTTTGTCTGCTGTGTATAAAGTGCTGAGATTATAAGAGGGAATTTGGGAACAAAGGCAGCTTGGCTTAAAGTGTTCATGAACTTAATTATGAGCTCTTCAACCCTGAAGAATTGGTCTGCTATTATATTCACATATAAATGGTAACCCTCTTAATTTCACTACTACTAATCAAAACTATACCCTAACATAGAGGTTATTAACCTAGGTAAAGTATGCAAGGGGGATTGCAAACTGAGATGGGAAAATAATTTACATTTTTAAATTAACTTATAACTGAAATTTAGCATTTTCTCCCATCATAAATTTTTTTTTAAATTTTATTTTGAAGAGAATAAAACAAAAGAGGGTAGAACAGAGCAGATCAGAACAGGACAACATAGGCAACACCGTACTTTACATTAAGACAACCGGACATTAACAGTAGCTATCACAATATCTCTTTCTCTGCTATAGTTGAGCATAGTTTCAAATACAATAATATGAAACATAACAAAATAGTATAAAACCATTCAAAGAGTGAAAGAATTACAGGGTTTTCTGAACTGAATAACAGAAAATGATCAATGGGTACTATAATATCTCATTTTCGATAAAAAAATTTTGTTTAAACTATCACACATATTCAAATCCCAATATGACACAATGTGATAGATAGAACCAATGGTAGTAGAAGAATAGAAGCATGGTAGGACTTCTAAGAAGGATGATATTAAATCAGCAGTAGCTGTTATGTTTTTCTTCAAAATAGCTGTTCATACCATCATGCATGATATAGTCAAAGCAGAGTAAAACCATTCCAACTGATGAATGAAAACATTGAAAGGCTTCAAAGCTATGAGATGGGGACTTATGCTTACCATAAAATCTTATATACTCTTATTAGTTCTCATACTAGGGAGACTATATGGTATTTACACATGTGAGTGTGGTTTATTTCGCTTATGAGAATGGTCTCAAGTAGTGTCCATTTACTTATAAATATCTCAATGTGATCATTATTTATAGCTGAGTAGTACTCCATTGTATAAAAATGCCACAACTTTTTTATCTATTCCTCAGTTGATGGGCACTTAGGTTGTTTCCAGGATCTGGCTATTACAAATTGTGCTGCTATAAACATGGGTGCATATATATCACTGTGGTATGATGTTTTCAGCTCTTCTGGGAATATGCCTAGAAGTGGAATAGCTGGGTCAAATGAGACTTCCAAACCCAGCTTTTTGAGGAATCTCCCATCATAAATTAGGTAACAAACCAAAATAACGTAGTATTACAAAGACCTAAGATTCCATCATTAATAGAAATCTCAGGTATTTTCACATATCACAACTGTACAGACTTTGAAATATTTTTTATGCTCACTAATCCTTCAAAATTTCATTATTTAATATGCTAATAAAAAGGTTTATTAATATTGCACAAATATGATTTTTAAAATATTTTGATAACTGCACTTCAATACAATTGAATTTCTTTGTAATTCTATATATTTTACCATATATACTTAAAGACATTCTTTTGACAAGGGATATATATGAATCACCCAAATGCCAGGGCTTCACGCATAGAAATGGTTAAGACCTTATGTCTTTGTAGTAAAGGATTCATAATGCTTCATAATATGCATCAGAACTGCAAAAAAGCCATTATGTTGTTTCAGTCTTCATAGGTTATATGAACTCTCTGGTCTCAGCAGTTAAAAATATACCGTCCATTACATTTTATGACAGGTTCAGGGCCTGAACTCAGAATCACTCCAGGACCCCTGAGGTTTTAAGAATTTGGCCTTGGATAGATATTTCAGGCTGGGATGGGGCAAAGCCACTTCAATGCTGAGATGTATAGAGAAGCATCTGCTTCGCTGTGTGAGCCCACAGGAGGGGAAGGGCAAAGAGAGCAGGCTCTGCGAGCTGCATGTAGAGTTCACCCTTTTACAGAAAGAACCCTGACCTTCCCAGGGCAGACCTGCTGCTTCATGAGCCAAGCTAGGGTATTCAGAAAGCTGAGAAGCTTCCCCTAGACCTTGGTGGTTTGCAAAAATCCTGAACCATGACTGAAATGAAGAGGAGAGTCAAAACACTGACCTTGCAAGATTTCCAAATTACTCAAACCACAGTGGGCCCATTTGCTCAGCTTGGGGGCTAACTGAAATGGCATAATTGTTCTGAATGATATGCAACTTATCGAGGAAGTACCTCCCCTACACATGTTGTAAAACAGGGTCATCAAGATTTCAGTAATTTCATCAAAACTTGCTCACTCTGTAGTCTATTCTGTTTTCCTTGGGGTATCATTCCTATGGTTTTAACTAAGTCATCCATGGCCACTATGCTGCTAGATCCAGTTCTTTCTCTATTCTCCTCTTTCTATACCTCACAGGCATATCTCATTAAAATCCCTTCCTGAAGCTCTTCTTTCCCTTCAGAATGACTTACTCCTCTTGTTGGCACTGCCTTGCATCCTTCTTAGCTGACATATAAAGCAGTAAATGGCATTTGTTGGCTAACATAGCTCTCCTCCAACTACATGAACCGCATGGGTGCAGGGTTACCTCATATTCATTTCACAACACTCAATCTTTAGCACAGTCCATGGAACAAAGTATATACTCAATAAACATTTGCTGAGATTTAAATGGACCGAAGTAGACATGTATCCACCAGGAAGGCATTTGTGAATTTTGAAACTGTTCTTCCTAAGAAAGGCAGCTTTTCAGTAGATGGTGGCTGTGTGTAGAGTAAATGTACAACATATGTATAAACATCTTCTAAACATTCACCTAAAGCTTTATTTTCTTTGTTACACTATTACTTCCTTTCAGGGTACATATCTTGCACATCTGTGCTGCTTTTCATTTCAAATATTCCCACTTTTTAAACTTGGCTACTTTAAACATCTTCAAGCTAAAAGAAGTAGTATCATATTTATCCATAAAACATTATTAAAACACATAATATATACCATTTACCATCTTGGGTTTACTAGATAACATGAGATTCTAACTGAATAATAAAGGACAGACATTAGACTTTTTTTGGTAGGAAAGGGTTGAAACGTTGGCAAATGAATATTCTCAATGAAGCTTCCATTCATTTTGTTTCCTTCAGAATTTGTATCTGGTCATTTTAAAAATTTGACTAACACTGATCATCAATGCTCAGGACTAATTATGTACTAAAAGTACTATTTACTGACTATATACTTTAAAGGCTATTTGGTAGATTCTCACTGTAAGTGTCCCCACACAAATTATGAAATTCAGGCTCAGAATAAGTCTGTGCATTGTATCATGTTATGGTTTACTGATAAACCCAGGGAACTGTTAATGGTGTCAGGAATCACAGAATATTCTGAACAATTGTATTTCCGGAATCTCTGCCAGTAAGTAATACAAGAACAAAAGTTATTCATCATAGCTCCTCCTCCTTTCTCCCTGTTCTAGTTGGGTGAGCCAACTTTCCTTTACCAACTGGCCATTAAATGTGAACTTTGTGGCTGGGGATTTAGCTCAGTGGATTAAGCACATGCCTGGCAAGTGTGAGGTCGTGAGTTTGATCCCCAGTACAAAAAAAGAAAGGAAAGGAAAGGAAAGGAAAGGGAAGAAAGAAAGAAAGAAAGAAAGAGTGAACTTTGTACAAATTTAAGATGAACTATAAATTTTATAAGCAATTTGGAAAATATTTTTTAAAAGCCTTATCTTTCTCAGGGATAAATATAGTATCAAATGGCCCTGTTCTCAGAATTTTGAAATCTAATTTAAGAGACACACTAAGCTTTTCAGCCAGCCAGTTCTTCTAGACCTGTCCACCTCCTCGCCACCAAACAAGGCTGCTCATTCCTCTTAGGAACCTCACCTGGGGTCCTTGTCTTTCTTGCTCACTTCGGCCCCATCCTGGATTAAATCTGAGGTGAATCCCTCATCCTCTCCTCCAGACATTTTCCCCAAGTGCCTCTGGCACCCAGTAACAATTACTGTTGGCACCACGCACTTGGGCACTTATCTAATACTGCAGACTGTATTTCCCAAAGATGGTTACAAAACGTCACCCAGCCAATGTTCTCTTCTGCAATGTGACCAGGCCACTTCTTTCACGAAGGAAGAGAGCCTAATACTCTGCATGAAGAGACGCCCAAGTCGGAGGCCAGATCTGGTTCAGCCATCCCTGCCACGGTGGCACCTGAGCGAATGATGATGACTGCGAACAGGTTCTCCAGCACTGCCTGGGCCCCAGCATGTGGAGCAGTGACAGCCACCCTCACTGAGCCCCATCCAAATCACTCACCCACTGAACCCACTGAACCCGTAACACTGCTACTGCTTTACATCATCGGTAGTACAAGACAGAAACACCTGTATTTTGTGACGCATAATTATTTAAATGTGTCATGGGCACCACAGCATTTTTACACATGTGTAACTTTCAATCAGTCTCTCAACAAATATTCCTTTAGGGTTTACAAAGGTGAATCTGACATTTTGCCTCATTGGATGCTTAAAATTTTCATTTTTTCTATTTATTTATAAATAATTTTTCTTTAGATGAGACAAGACTTGTTTGCAAATAGCTCTAACCCATCTAAAGATAGGAAGTACGAAGAAAATTCAAAGGAAAAAAACTCTTTCTCTATTAAGAGACAGATGGAGCAACAGAAGGAAGTGTGTAAGGGGTAGGGATGAGAGGGAAGCATAAGGGAGGAGGACTATGGGAGCTTCTCCAACAAAAGGGAAGTCAGACAAGCCTGGCACATGGGCCCTCTCACAGGAAGGGCAGGAAAAGGACTAAGTGCATTATTATAGTCGAGAATGTGCTGTTCAGTGGATAAACAAGATGTCACATCACTTACTTTGGGGGAGTCACACATTTGGGGGTTGTCAATCTATACCAGTGCAGCATGACATTGAGAGCCGATATCCTTCAGAGCACATCAGGGTCTTAGGACCCTGAAATTCTGGTCCGGGGTCCGTCATCTGCCCAAGTTGTCCCCCACTTTTAAGACAGATAACACCAGGACTTATAGCCTCTATGGCAAGGGTTATCCAAATCTGATGTTTCAAAGAAACAACCTGTAGATTTATAAAACACCCCCCACAGTAGTCATCCTGCTTCCATATAGAGCAACACTTACGTCTTTAACTTCATGTCTCTGAAAAGCACAGTAAAAGCCTTTTATTGGGCTACAGAAGAGTCTCTAAAAACCTTAATGTGGCACTATTTGTATCAAGGCCCAAGTTCTTTAAATAATTCATAAACACCAGTAAACCTTTGGGGGCCCCAAGGACAAACCTGTCTACAATAATGCACACAGTTCCAATGAACTATCTGGAACCAGCATTCCTGGTATGACTAGATCCAAAGATAATCACAAAGCTTTTGTTTGTTTTATAAATCTTCCTCTGGTGGGTCTTCTCTATTATATCTCTTTTTTTGTATTATTATTCCATATGCCATTTTCTGTTAGAAGTAGCAAAATTTTATGTTTCTGAAATATTATATTTATGATCTCTTTCATCTTAACCTTTTAAGTGGGTAAATTAATAACACTTTATATTAGAAAGGGAAACATAAATGATTGAAGCTTTTATAAGTCGCTATCCTCCCCAGCCAAAGTAAATTTGACCATAATCTTTAAAAGCATATTCTGAAAACACGGCCAAAATGAGCATATAGAGACTCCCATACTTACTCAGGATACCTGCTTGTAAGTAGCAGATCGGCTCAAAACCAGAATGTGAACAAGAATGTGCCATATAGGAAAAACTCTAGCTATAATACTGATAATCACCTGTAATTTAAAATCCCTGCTTGGCTTTCTCATGTTTGGCCATCAAGACCGGAAAAAAAATAGCTTTGAGGAATGGCCACTAATGGGGAACAGGACTACCCCCAGTTAAAGATGGTTCTTATTAAATCTGAATTTCTAAAATAGAACCTTCAGTCCTTTCACATGACCATGTGTACCATGATTCCTACTTCCCTGACTTCATTCCCAGGCTGTTTCTGGGCAATAGTGTTGTCTCTACAGGATTCAAAGGCTTTGCATGTCTCACTACTGTGTTTGATAGGCAGGCAGAACCAGATATTTTAATCCCCTTCTTCTCTGGAAAAGTTATATTCTAAATGTAGACCATGCAAAAAAACTATGCTGCTGGCCATCAGACCATCTTTAGAGTATCTTTTGCTGTGTTAAATGTAATTAGCTTCCTTTAGGTTGAATGCTTATGCTTTGGTGAGAGGCAGGGCTTGCCCAAACACTGAGTTCTAGAAGAAAGTCAGATGTCATTCTCAATTTACATTCATTCTACAACCAAGCTTGGGCACATCGTCAATCTTTCCCCACTCAGACTACAAAGAAAAATGTTGAGGTCAGAATTTTTGTCCTTTCAGCTTTTCCATCTGCACTAGAGTCATCTTGGACTTTTCCTCATTCTGGAGAGCACCACTAGCTTACCTGTCCATCCACGACCCATCGAAGGTCTGGTGAATACTCTCATTCCTAAGATGCATAGACAGGCAGTTCTTTCCTGAACATGATGTGATCCACAGGCCTGGCTGCTGGTAGGGCCTTGCACATGGCCACAATTCCCCAGAAGTCTCTCACAGGCCAAGAAGTAGGCAGGTGCCCAGAAACCACTACCTTTCAGACGCATTTTCCAGCCTGGCTGCCCTCCACAGCCACAGCACAGCACCCAAATATCAAACAGGGGAAAGTCAGAACTTGCAGCAGCAGCATTTGGAAGACATTTGTGTCCCTGCTCTCTCAGTGATTCCTGTTTACATTTTAATCTCACTTCAAGGACCGAGATGGCAAAGGTGACCCTCTTGACTATCCAACAGAAAGTATATGCTACAACATTCCTAAAATGGGAGATACAGGAATCCTACCAGTGCTCTTGGTGGGAATTAGAGGAGTCTGTGAGCTAATGGATTCCCATAATCCTTAGAAGCGGGATCCTCCACGAGGGGAAAAACAATTCACACAGCAGCCACGAGCCACATCTGGGTATTTATATTTAATTAAAAACTCAACACAATTTAAAATTCAGTTCTCCAGTCATACAGCCACATTTTGAGCACATAACAGCCACATGTGGCCAGTAGCTGTTGTACTGAACAGGACACATCCCGATGTTTCACCACCCAGCACCACTCCACCAACACTCTCCACTTGGTTTCTCAGGGAGCCCTCATCCCCTCTCAGGTGACAGGGAATCAAATCTCAGGATCTGTTGGTGGCACCCAGAAGCCTGCTTTTGAAACAGGGTACTTCTTTACAACAGAAGGATTCTAAATGACTCACACATATGATGAGCGAGACTTGCTCTGATCAAATCCAAAAGAAGTATTATAAGATAGTTCCTAAAGATTGTTGAGCCACTTGAGGCAAGACACATAGCAGCACGCTGGACTAAGGGACAGGATGGCCCATCCCCACTGATTGGGTGCTAAAAGCATGTGGCCTCCTGTCAGTGAGAGAGTGACAGGCCTTCTTCACATTTACTCATGTTTGCAGCATGTCACACAACCACTGCATCACACTTGTGCATCACCCACAGATGGCAAACAGAGACATGAGGCTTAAAAAAGGTCCAACCATTCCAAGCTATTACCCCAGTAAATGACCACATAAATGACCACACCATGTGAGCTTTCAACCAGTCATCTTCCTTAAACAGGCACTGATGGCAGTAAAGAAACAAAAACATTGTTTTTGCTCCAGGCTTAAAAAACAAAACAAAACAAAACAAAAACACACTGTTCACATAGGGGCAGCTAAGTGATTTGTTTTTTCAACCTTGTAGGAGCCCATCTTCTCTCAAAACGCTATAGCTCAGATAAGCATATGGCTCAAGTTTATAGAGGACTTTATGAATACTTACTCCTTCTAGAAGCCACATGAGAAAATACTTGTCCCTGTTTCATGAGGGGTGAACAGTTGAATGCCAGAGAGATTAGGAGACCTGTGCAAAGTGATACAGTAATGAAGTGGCAGAGGCAGAATCAGAATTCACTCCAGTTCCCTGGCGGGCTGAGGGGGCAGACAACAGAGTTCTTGCCTTGCTCACCTGTCCCTCTGCTGTCCATCCTCCGGGCCAAAGCCAGGGCAATCTTCCTGGAACACTGATAAACCACACCGTCCTTGGCTGGAAACCCTTTAGTAGGTTCCTACGGCTTATCTAACTAAACCCATTCACTGAGCAGCACACCAGACCCCGCAGAAACCTGCTTCGGAGACTTCTGCACCATCGCCTCCCACCCTTCTCCTCACCCTCCAAACTGTAGCCCCTCGGGATGCCCTGCCACTCTGAACACTGTCCCTGCTTCTGAAACATGGCTACTCCCTCCGTTGGCATGCAGGACCCCTTATCAAGCACATCACCCTGGACATTTCCTTCAGTCCCTAACTACACATCTACTACATAATCCCCATTTCCGCCATTTTTATTTGGCGATAAGTCTTCGAAGCATGATCATCTCTGTTTCAGTGGCCTCTAAAGAGCCTGTCAAAGGATTCAACGAGTGGGTGGAGCAACTGGATGAACAACTGAATGCCTTTCCCAGGCCTCACTCATGGGCCCCAGCATGGCCCTGCTAGGCACTTGCAAACCTCCACACAATTCCTTCCACTTTCTGAAACTTGTTCTTCTTTCAGGAGCTTGAAGAAGTATAGTGAGAAATACTGAACCTTACCAAGGACATCTGCCAAAAACTACAACTTTCAGGTTTCTTTCTGTTTAATGGTGAGTAAAGAAAAGAGAGGGGACATTCAGTAAAGGTGAATCATAATTAAACACAGCACAGAGCTAGAGTCACATGTGATTTCCACACCACTCTGCAAAGCAACACAAAGCCCTCAGTGTGGAAACCCTCCAGCTAAACATTTGCTTCTATGGGTAAGGTTTTCCTAAATGTTTAACTTGTATGTCTGATTTTACAAGGAATCTGTTTTTCTGCTAACTCTCCACTTATTACACAGGAAGGTAGAGTCTTCTAAATTGCTTCTAAAGCACACCAAAAGAGACTGCTTCATTTCTAAAAAATTTCTTTCTAGAATTCACTTGATCATTAGAATGATCTATCTCTGTACATAAGTTGACATAAAGTGTTAGGAATTATGGAAAATGAGAAAATTTTGTCCAACTAGATGGAAAGGTTTAACTTTGTACTGCTTAGCATCTCTGAGTCTACCATAGTATCTATATTCAGCTGTCAGTTTCTCTCTGTTCCTTCTCCATTTAAATATTTAAAATATTTAATTTAATTCCATTTTAATATTTAAAAATATTTTAGGACACCTAGTGTCTCAAAAATGTTCTGCCATTGAATCAGCATGAAAAGAAACTCCTGCACATCCTTTTCCTCTTTCCATTTCCTGGCTGAAACAGGTAATATGCTTTTCAGTCACCACATTAGACCTAAGGAAACTCAAGCTGTTAGGACTTGGTGCGGGACACAACTCTCCTGGGGCAGGCATGGGATTCCTTCATCCAGTATAAGTGCCCTCCTTGCCCTCCCCAAACCAACAAGACAAAGGAGTCAGAGCACAGGGTGATGGGAAGAGCTAGGCTCAGCATTAGTTTCCCTGGACGTAATCCTTTTGGCTGTGATAACTTAGGGGAGGAATTTAGCCTCTGTGAGCCCTAATTCTTTTCTTGGACAAAGGAAAAGATCTTAATGAATATGCATCCCACAGATTCCGGCACTCAGGGTGAAAGAGGCTCATCTCAATGTCTGTAGAAGCAAAAGCACTCTTCTATGACCCCTAATCTGTTAACTATTGGTAAGGAAATGTTGAGATGCTCCATTTAAAGCTTAATAGCTTCACTTTCAAAGGAAAGATGGCCATCATTTTCTTCTTAAAACAACATGACTAGAGAACCATCCAAATTGGGTGAGAGACATAAAGCAACATAAGCCTCACTTAATGAGACCTAGACCTTAAAGGCTGTACATACAATTCACAAAGTAGTAGGAGACTTGAAAGGCTGGGTCAAGGGACAGCAAGCTTAGTGATTGGCTGAATCCAGACCATCACATCCTGGGTCAAGAACAAGATACAAAGAGTAATCCACAGAGAAATCCAGGAAGGGGTTTTCACCCTCACAGAACACGAGAGAGTGGTAGCTGAGATCACAAATTTTAGAGCAGTACAACGACCAAGAAACCAGACTGTGAGGACAGGAGAGGAGGTAATGCAGCAGAGTATGCACTGAACATAGGAAGAAAGTGTGAATCTGTCATGACTGAAACTGCACAATCTGGCTACTTGTGTGACCCCACAAGACTTATTACTTGAGTGAGCAAGAGCCTCCATCACAGAACTGGGTGACCATGTGGCCATGTGCACAAGACACAGGCCTCCACTGTCAGTGGCAGAGTATCTCTTTAGCAAGCATACCTTGAGAAACAGTAATGGTGAGAGCCAGTGAGAGCTAAGCCTTGAGCTGACATCCCTACAGCCACGGGGTGTCTTTCTTGCCCACCAAGACAGTACATGAAGGTAAGAGTTACTTTTACCTTTTCTGCAAGTTGTACCAAAAATGTTCACTGAAGTCCTCTCATTTGTACCATCCCTTCAAATGAAAAATCTGATGCCTCCTCATAGAAAAGAAATACAGGAATATATTGTCACGTAAGATCAGTTTTCTTCTTTGCTCCTTCCAGGTGCCTCCTGTTATATGGCCACTGTTATAAGCCATCTAGAACTTTAAAAACGTATGTTATTCACATATGTGTATGTAGCACTATAGGCACTTTTAAATATGAATGGCATCAACTGTCTCTATTTCTCTACAACTCCATTATCACAAACTGGGCTTCAGGGAAGGGGACTCTAAATTTGAGGCTAGTGTGCTGGAGGATTAGTGTATTAGGCAGTGCACTTAGGGTCACACTGGTGAAATAGGAATGGGAAGAGGGAGAAGCTGGCTGTAACACATTCTCAATGGAAACCTCAGCCAGAGTCTCAAAGATAGAATGACCTTTTGGAGTTAGTCCAAGAGACCCAGCCTTTATTCTCTGTGAGGAGCCACCAACAGCTGAGTAACAGGATGGCACCCTTATTCCAAGAGCAAAGTCTGGCCTGTGAGTTGCAAATAATAATATCCACAATGTTGCTTTTTGCATTCCCAAAACAGCATTTCTAGAGCTTGCTGAGTAGATACATGGAGATTCTTTTCACCTGCTGCATATTATATTACATATATTAGTCCATTATAGTTTATCTAATGACTGTCCATTTTGGGGCATTTAGGTGATTTAACATTTTCTCCTACTGTAAACAATATGGTACAAATGTCTACAGAAAACGTGTCAAAAAGTTGAAGGATATGAACAATTAAAACATTTGATGGCAATCAAGTGATATTCTCAACACAAATACAGATATTTTCACCTACATTTACTATTGTTAATCTCTTAAAGTTTCATATTCACCAGGAATTCTCTGCCTATTGCATATGTCATCCACTAGCCTTTTTCTCATCATTTTTACTCTGTTGATGTCATCTATTGTCATATAAAAGGGATTTTAACAATTAAATATATCTTTCTTTATAGTACTTTATATTAAAATCAACTCCCATTTAACAAGCCCAAGAATACACTGATTTTAATAACGTTATAGTTTGATTTTTAAATTAAATTTTAAATGTATGTGCGATTTATTTTTGTGAATGGCATAGAGATCAGACTATTTTCCCAAAATTGATAGGCATTTATGTTAATGTTTAGGGAACAGTTTAGCTTTTTTCCAAGATTTGAAAAACAATCCGTCTCTACCTTTGTACCAATTAAATGTGGTTTTAATTAATTTTATAATGTATTTTGATATTTGCCTAAGCATGTCTCTTCTTCTACTAGTTTTTTTAAAAAATACTTTATTCCTTTTATATACTTTTTTTTACATAGAAATTATAGAATCAGTCTATGAAGCTCCATTTAAAAACCTCATTTACTAGTAGCCAAGGAAAACTGACAGACTTATATATCTCCTTATTGGGTCAAATATCTAAAGGTATTTATATTTTATATGGATCTTACACATTTCTTATTAGGTTTATTCTTGGTTTACATTTGTTACAATCAAGAATAGTGATATTTTAAATTAAATTTTCTTACTAACTACTGGTATGCAGTAGGGCTATTAATTTTTGTATATGTTAAGTTGCTGGAATCTACTAACTTAACATCAGTTACTGTTAAATTTTCCTAGGTACATAGTATAAATGATTAAAGTGTTATCTTTCACACCCCACCATTTATAACTAGTTATTTTTCTTGTTTTATTACATTGGCAAGAACCCTTGCTAAATTGTAGTAGCGATAGAATTGACTTCTGTATTTTACCAAGATATATGATGCTTAAAGAAATTCACTTAAGTCCTCAGAGTTTGCTCTGAGGTATATATGCATCTATTACTGCAACACAATGAGTAAGGATCTCAGTTCTCCACTTAGTTTTGTATCTCCAATTCCTCAAATAGTTACTAGCTCAGAAGTCCACAATTAACGTTAGTTGAATACATTGATGAGACATAACAATAAATGTTTGTTAAACAGTGTTTTATGGCTATTTTTCTATTTTCAGAAATATAAAGATTTTGATTAAAGGAAGAAATGTAAGTTCCAATAAATAGGAGAGAATTTCAGTAAAGCCTGGGTTGACAGAATTCAAGTCTGGTTAATATTAGAAATAAAGCCTAACATAGTTTATGCTGCAGGTCAGCAGAAGTCATGGTGTCTGATAATTATCCATTTTCTATTTGGAATCCTTAGGAAAAATCCTAACTGTAAGTAGCTTCTGGAGATCATATGATACTGCCTCAGGAATATGATTCCTCTGGGGAATTTCCAATGCAAACCCACGTTTCTGGAATGTTAAAAAGCAAATTCCAATGTTTATACCTTATCTACATGTCCCCTCTCTGCTTTCTGGGAATAACACCTGATTGGGTGACAAAGAAACTGCTGCTCTGCCATTATCTTTATTCTTCCTGGCCTTTATTTTTCTTCCAACTAAGGAGTTTCTTTTCCAGAGAGCTGCTTTATCTTTTCACGTCGTATCTCCCTCTCTCCGTACCCCAAGACCTTTGCGAAGCAGATAAGCTCTGGTTTAAGAGCTCTTTTGCTCAGCAAAGATGTCACAGAGGGGAAAACGGGAGTCTCCAAGGGAAGATGGAGGCATGGCGGAAAGAAAGGAACTGCTTGTTGCCTTTCCCTCTAAGCCTAGGAAGTATGAAGGAAGAGGTTTAGTATCTCACAAAGTTGCTTGTAGGCCTTACAGATACTGGTGGGAGGGAAGAGAGGACTCTCAAACCATGAGTCCAAAGGGAAGTCATACTCAGCCACACAGCTAGTGACCATGGACAACTTCAGCCTCTTAGTACCATTTACTAGAATCACATTCAGACTGTGATATATCCTATCTTCTCTCCCAGCAACTATAAGCTAAGAGAGAAGAGGATGGGGCGGACTACACAGCCTCTCTTCACCACAAATGTGGGAGTAGGGGGAGGGTTCTGTGGACACCTAAGGAAATAGTGCACTGTACATGGCAGAATATACTGCAGGCAGAAAAGAAAGAGCTTTCAGCCCATGTAGTTCTAAAGGGAGGTCAGAATGGACAAGGACTACTTTAAGTCAGGACGGCTCTAAGGAGTGGCAAACCATAGAACTATACCAAGAACACAGCATTAATAGAGACCTCTTGAGGGTGATCTCTGGACTCTGAGCTGCTTAGGTCCCAACCCCATGCAGGCTCAGGGTCCTCACATTCAGCACAGACCTCCCACTCTGCCTGGCTGCTCTCTACCACTGACTGATTTGCTGGTAGGGAAGAACATTCCTGCTCTGGGCCTACCAGAAGGGTAAAAATGCATAGGGCATGTTTGCACACCAGGTAAAATATAGCACTTTGGCTTAAATATAGCAGAGGAGTAGAACAAAGGAGACTAGAAGTCAGGATAAGCTGAGGTCATGCCATGAATGGCCTTAACATCCCTCGAGGATCTAGGACTTCGAGAAAAACCAAGGTTAAATCGGTTTCCACAACCATACACACGACAAAGAGAACACTCTTAAAACCTAAGGGGCAGGAAACTGCTCACAGCTTCCTTCACACATACATGGCCATCGTGCTGGCAAACCCAAACATCACGCCAGGAAAGGAATGGAATGGAGAAGCAGTTAAGTCATTCGAACACGGGAGAAGCCAAGTGAGGTCAAGGCGATCTGAGTCTAACACGGCTCCTACTGCATTCCTAGTGCCACTTCTGATTACTAAAATAAAGAGATTAAGTAGCTGAATTTGTTTTGCAGTGTTTATACTTCTCTGGTATTCTCTGAAATGTGCACTTTGGACAGGGAGAGCAAGTTCCTCTACTCAGAGTCTGTTTGCTTTTATTTTTGGTTGTTTTCACTATAGTTTTCAGACTACAATCTGGTCACCCACCATCAGAATTTCCTGCCATCTGCATTACTTACTAGTATGGCCTTTTCTCACTGTATTTCTTGTCTTTACTTTCTTCCCTACCAGCAAATTAGTCAGTGGTAGAGAGCAGCCAGGCAGAGTGGGAGGGCAGAGTGGCCCTCATGTTAGCAAGGGTACCATCTGCCTGGCAGTAGCCCTGGTCATTGAAAGGGACTGACTCTGCTCTGGTGTGGATGGGCCAGCAGTCCTGCTGTACCCAAAACTCAAACCCCAAGGCCCTCAGTTCCTCTCACACATGTGAAGACAAGCTGCTTTCCTCTTCCAATGTGGCTTTTCTCAATCATGATACTGCCACAGGAATTCCTATTGTCAAAAATTTCCCAAATGTGAAATAAAGCAGACAACAATATTACACATGCCTTTATCTTTATTTTTTTGGTACCAGGGATCAAACTCACAACCTCATGCTTGCCAAGCAGGTGCTTGTCCCGCTGAGCTAAACCTCTGGCCCTACACGTGGCCTTTAAATATTATCCTATGATACTTTAGGATAAGACTGCCTATAGATCACACCATTCTCTGGGGAAGATATCTATGTTTTACTCATTAATTACTCTGAAACGGGGTCCAAATGTTTGGAAGATGCTAATTTGAAGAACACCAATTTTCCCTAAATGGCTCTGCCTGGTAGAATGACAATCCCAAAGGTTTCAGTACTTTCCCTAACTATGCTTATCTTCACCGGCCTGTTCTTCAGACCTGTCCTGTGCTGTAAGAGCTTCTCCTCCTCTGCCTAACACCTTGTTCTGTATCACATGTTCTATTGAGAGAAACTTTGCTCAATCCCTACAGCCCAGGGTCACACTCCCTCCCACTCCTGGGCACTGCCAGGACATCCTTCACTTAAGTGGAGCTTCACTGAAGTTGTGCACAGGCTTCAGCATCCTCTGCTGTCACACCTGGTACCGTCACACCTCTGCTGCCTCAACCACTGCCTGACACTGACCTGTCCGCCCTTATTTTCCCACAGAAAGCACTCTGACTCATCATTAGAGCCGAAGTGTAAGAATCCCTCATTTAAATGGATCAGCTTTCTAAAGTGACTCTGAGGCTCAGCTTCCTCAGCTGTAAAATGAACATAGTATCATCAACTCTCAGGGTTAGGGGTTTTGTTCCATTTTGCGTTTCTTTAGGATTAAAGGCAATGTAAACATGGCACATGGAAGCTGTCCTTTACCCCTGTCCCTTTCATCAGCAGCAACATACTCTTATACACAAAATCTCCAAACTGTAGTAGGGATGACTGTCATCACTACTATGCCGATGTGACGGTGCAACATGAGGATGCAACTCTTCATGCAAAGCAAATGGGAGAGAAGGTGCCCCCTCCTCAGCCCATGCTTATCCATCCATGACTAAGTTTAAGGTCAAATATACATTCTATATATTTGTTTCCTTTTAGAGTTCAGAGCAGGTTAAACTCTCACCCCACCATAACCCAGGAAAATGTCCCTTCTCCTTCATTCCCTGTCAAAGCAATGCTATGCAAACCCAGATAAGGTTTCAGAGTAGAAGTCAAGGGACCCCATGCTGGAATCAAGTGGAAGGTGGCCTGCTAGGCCAATACTTTCGGGGATGGCAGGAGTGTGGAAACAAATTCTAGATGCTTCCCAAGAAGGCAGCATTTCCTAAAATCTTCCAAGGTTCAAACAATGATACTCAGGCTTTTTTGCTAATGTCCAGACACAGGGTGATAGGAAGGGCCCAGGCTTTGTACCTGAGGCAGAACTTACCCCTAAATGTATAGTTTAGGAAGAGAAGGCAGCCCCAAAGCAGATCTAAGAATTCAGCCCCCAAAAGAAACCATCTTTCTGACTCCATTCTAACTACTCTTCCTCTTCCTCTATCAACTCTTCTGAATCCCAGTAAAACGTACAACAAGGGGTATGCACTCTGTTGCAGGAATGGCTAAGGGTGAGTACACTGGGGTCCCTACATGCCAATGAGATCTATTCCATCCCAGGTTACATAATCTCCCAGTTGCTCCAAGGTCTGAACAGACCATGAAAATGGAAAATGCTCCAGCAAATGAATTCCAGAGGCATTAGGCAAATGATCCTTTTAAATAAACGATAGCTTTCATTTTTCACGTAGACACAATGAAAAAAAGTGGGGAAGAAAAGGAGGGAGAGGAATAGAAAGAGAAATAGATCCTTATCCTTCCCAGATCACAAAGCTATCACTTATCAGAGCTCAGGCCCTGGATTTACCCTCAAACCCAGGGCCCTGGGCCCACAGCAGGAGCAGCAGCATGAAAAGTTCCTTTAGGTCAGCACCACCTGGTGCTGGCAGACTGTCCTATGGGCAGGCCCTCCCCTCTACAGGGCAGCAAAGCTAAGGACTTCCTCCCCCAAGCCACCCTGATAACCACGGACTGCACAGAGGGAGTCAGGATTTCCACTGGCAGAGGTTTTCCAGAAACAACACTACACGATACTCTGTATGTAGCTGATGCAGGGGTGGGGAATGGGCACATCAGCTGGAGGCTGTGACTCAATAGGAAACCCTCCAACCCAGGGGCTGGCCCACATCTCTGCTTCTGGAAGCAGCGGAGTTAAAGCAGGCCTTACTTATTATCTTCTTCCCCGCCCTGCCACGCCCCCAAGGACCACCTGCAGAGCTACAAGGAGGCCATCTATACTTTGGCAAAGGCCCCAGGAGAGCCGCCCAGGCCCAGGCAAAGCCTTCCAGACCCATGCCAAGGAACAGCATGGTTATGTTTTGGAAGGTGTCAGGGCTGATGTTTATACCGCAGTTATAAGCAAAATGAAGGCTGGTGCGGCTGTAGCTAAACATTAACTCCACGCACACAATGCATCTTCAGGCTGAGCCCTGGAACCCCATGGGACAGCCATAATGGGGAGCCAGTTAAGAAAACAAGAACCCAACCCTACTTCCCATTGGCTTTCTAACACTCACACCCTCGCTCCACTGTGCTCCACCCTGACCCTCCACCCAGCCATGGAATATCTTCCTCCTGGCTTCCTGTCCTCTATCACTGCTCACCAGGATAAAGCCAGCCAGGAGAAAAGGGCCTGGGGTAACCTGAGGACAGGTCCTGGATCCAAGGGGAAACAGCCCAGCCCAGCTAGGGTTCATGAGAGGTTGGCAGCCTAGGGAATGAAGGAACCACCTACAACCTTTTGGCAGGGTGGGTAGGCAGAGCCTGCATTAGGATTCACATCCATGCCTGACTGTCCTGGCCAAGTCATTCACATGTGTGCTCAGGAGTCAGACAGAAAGGAAAATGAGGAGCAGGACATGGGCCAGCTCTCCAAAAGCGGTCTACTAATGCACTAAACTTTGAACAGCCTGAGGAGCCAAATTCAATACTGGCCCTCCAGATTATTATAAAGGTATCCTGTCAAGGAAAGTGGACAGAAGAGCACATACTTAACATTTTCTTGATTTGTAACACTTAAACATTAAATAGTCACTGAATGGACCTCCACTTATACTGATAAAAATGACAGTGAATTCAGACAAAACAGCAAGTTTCTAAGAGATTATAAAGGCAAAGAAGAGAAACGAGAGCTGATCCATCTCCCTATTTCACTGACAGAAGGAAAATACCTCAAGGAGAAAAGATGTGACAAGTGAGGTCTGTTCAGTTCTGATTCATCACAGGATATACACATGACTCCCCAAAGAGAAAGAAATGCTGCTCAGTCCTGATGTCACAAAGATGCCTCAGGCCTGCTCCACTAGGCCTGGCTTGCTGACTCAGATAAAGTGTACTAACTTTTTCTCTCATAAAACAGAAGATGTAATTCTCGTCTCACAAACTTGCTTTGAAGATTAGAGACTATCTGGCACATAGAAGGTTCTCAATAAATGATGGCTGTTATTACTAACCTTTATCATTGTAACTCTAGACATGTAAACAGTGTCAGGTACACTGTAGGGATTAGCCTATGGGTGGACAAATGAATGGACAAGTGGGTGGATGGGTGGATATGAGGACAGTGGACAGATAGATGGGTTCTTGGTTTGGACAACAATAGACAAAGCACTCTGAAATCTTCCCATCCGGCAGTGAGCCAACTTTGCCCTTGAACTGAACCTCCATGGTATATAAAAGTCCCTGTGTCTTTCAGAAAGTAAAAAGCAAAAAGCTTGGAATTCATCTCTGGAGTTAGAACTTGGACATTAATGTATTCCCCTAAAGCAGGGTAGCAAGATGGCAGGCAAACAGCTGGAAGCTCACTACTAGAGGATCCATGTTTTGAGGTTCATGGCCTGAAAGCTCCCAAATACCCATCATGACCCTACTCTGGGGTATAGAGACTACTTTTAATGTAACAATGAGTGGTTTAACTAATTCCAGCTTAAATCTCAGTCAATACAGAAAAATAAAATGGATATCACATTTTCCCATGGACACAATGCAATCTCTACTAAATTAAGGAGGCTGTTAAATTAGCCTCAACCCAAGGAGTCACCACAGATGATATAAATATGCAAGTGATAAATACATGGCCATCAGAGTTCTGTTCCTTAAAACTCCTGGATTTCCATTTATTCACTCAGTGCTGACATAGACTTTTCAGAAGAAAAAGATGTGGATTGGGGATAAAAAGCAAGTTAGGGAACTATATGCCACAAAGAGCATGTGTAGGACAAAAAAAAAAAAAAAAAAAAAAAAAAGGAACACTCAACACCTTGAGAGAACTCAGCTCTGCCGGCAAAACATTTCTCTCCTCATAGGTCTCATGAGTAATAACCAGTTGATAAGGCAGAAGCTGCCCAGAAACTCTAATTAAAATTTAATAACATGATGGTTTCCTGAATACCTTCACGAAGTTTGAAATTCTTCTCTCAAAAATCTCAGGCCACAATCACAACGAAACGGCATTCTTAACGTAGACCTGATAACCTGTAAGGATGAGTAAGCTGGCATGGCCTTCATAGGAGGGAAATGGGTCTCTCCAGAGGGAAGCTCACCAGATTGCCCTTGCCTAGAAATATCTGCTTCGAGCCACCTGCCAGAGAAAACTTTCCTCCAAGCTTTCTAGAAACACCTCTTGCACAATCCAGAAATGGGGTGAGCTGAAAGAATATTAAGAAAACATGCAGTGACTTTGAAAGTGTGGGCTGTTTGCTAGGTGCTTTCGTGTTTATAATATGATAATTTCTCTAACTTTTAATGTGGTATTAATTAAGATATTTAACAAAAACCTACTAATACTATTCTTCCCATTCAATTTTGGTAAAGTAACAGGCAACATTTAGTCAAAAACAAACCCTGAAAGGGCAAATGCGGTTATATGGGAGAATACATACAAAGTTGCACTAATCTGTATATTGCTCATTAAATAGCCCCTGTTCTTATTTACTGTCATCATGACTGAATTTTCCCTCATCAATATGTGAGAATCATTAGCCAGGTCCAGTGCCTTCCACACATAATTATTATGAATTACACAGGATGCATGCTAAAAACAGAATTCTATGCCCAACCCCAGGTCTATTATATCAGAATCACTCAGAATTTGAATTTTTAACAAAATAGTATCTTTAGCAGGGAAGTTTGGGAAATATTCTGATGGTTCTCAAACTCACCCAAGAAATTAAAATGTGGGAGGTCTTCTTTCCTGTTTATATAAACAAATACATTGCTCTACTGAGTCAGGTGCAGTAGTGTTAAGTAAGTACCCCTTTCTGAATTAAGTGAAACAATTATTATTGGCAGGTTTCATGCAGAGTTCCTTATGCTGAGACTTCTCTAGCCATAAAAATTGCCCATGTGTTCTTCTGAGAAGATGACACGGCAGAAATCACACCTGGGAAATAACATTCCCCCAACTAATAGAAAAATGTTGCATTTGAAAGAATCTCTCCCTATTTGGCCAAAAGGACGTGCCAAATAATTTCAGAGAAGAAAAGTAAAACAGTATATATCTACATTCATTCTCATGAATTTACTTTGGTTCCTGATAGAGGGATGACAGCTGGGAAGTATTGGGGAAAGAGCGAGGGATCCCTGATTTTACATTCCACAGTTTGTAGGCTAAAAGAAATGACTAATTAAGCATAGAGGACCAGGGTGGGGAAGATTGATACACAATATGCCTTACTGAGCATCTACTATATTCATGAGGGTCTTGGCCAAGGAGACATGTCTCTTGTAAATAGGGAGACTGAGAAGAGTTCACTAACGGGACTATTTGCAAAGTGGGGCAGACAATGCTAAAGCACTTTGAGGGGTGGGTAGCAATAGTACAGAGCCACTGTTAAGGATTAAAAACTGGTAGTCAATTTAACACCAGCTGAATTAAATCAGCATGGTGCTGAATGTAAATGGCCCACCTGAGGACAGTTGCCAGCATAAATAGAGACGTGGAGAAGAAGAGCTATGCATTGTGGATTTCTCTAAGTGTTGCTGTTTCGAGCCATTGGTTCTCCTGGAGAAGCTTGTCATGGCTGGTTTCCCCGATATGAATTTGGCCATTATCATCAGAGGAGCTAGAGACATTGTCGGTAAGGGTGGCTGTGGTTCACTTTGAGGGAGCTCTGCTCCTTACATTTAGTATTGCTTCCTGGCTCTGGAGGGTAAGATGTGTGCTGTTTAATCTCCAGGAGAAGCTTGTCATGCTGGCTTTCTGGCATGTACTTGACTGTTCTCATCAGAGGAGCTCGGGACCTCCTTGTTGCTGAGGATGGCTACAGTACTTTTCAGGAAAGCCCAGGTTCTTATTTTGAGTGTGACTTCTTTGGCTCCAGTGTAGAAACCCCCAACCTACTGGCACAGATCCTTAATCCCACTGGCATAGACTTTCTGGCTTCCACCACTGACCTTTGGGCCTTCCCAGCGCAGATCCATAAAACAGACTGGCATGAGTCCTCCTTGTGGGCTCTAGACCTCCAGCTGGACTCATGGGAGGCACTGTCATGGGCTCTAGGTCTTCCGCTGGACTCATGCCGGACATTGCTGTAGGATCCAGGCCCTTGACAGAATATGCTGGATCTTTAGTGTTGTGGACAGATTTCCTGCACTTTCTTGTGTTTAACTCTGGGTTCCCATCATAAAATAGTATTATAAATTCTGTGTCCTCATTGTAATTGTTCTCCTCACCACTCCTGACTACAACAGCCACCACCACCCCAGGTGTGAAGGAGCAAGGGACACAGGCAACACTAGAACCCCTGCCTGAGTTATCAGAACTAACTTCCTGGCAGAAGCTATGGCCTTCAAAGGGCAATGATCCCAACAACTAATAGGCAGTTCCTCACCCTCTTTACCAGTGTTCACTATGACTAGGCCCAATTAAAAGCAGGAGAGGAAGGTTACCTTCTTAGGGCACAAAGCAGGAAAAATAATGAAACAGAACAGATCTACAGACGGAAAGTGGAGAACACCAGATACTACAAATAGTATGTCCAACCTAACTTCTTAAAATAAATATGCTGCCTGTGACAAACTGAATGCTTATTTATCATCTACCCTCCACGTTTCGCCACCTCAGATGTTGGATTGGGGCACATTTCTTGTTTTAAGCAATGGAGGAAGGAAGGAAGGGACAGGGCACATGTGTCTGCTCACCTCTCTTGTACCTGTCCCGATGTGGAAGTCTATTCATGGTGATGACAAACCGCTACTCAGAGGCCCAAATGTTTTTTTTAATTGATACTCAGGGTTGTACAAATAGTATTTAAGGCTGTTTACAAATATGCCCACAATAAAATAAGCAAGGCAGAAAAAGAGTAGCAGCAAGCAAATGACTGTATGCAAAACCAAGAGATCAAAAAACCAAATGCAAGTCTTCCTGCCATATATAAACTGCATAGTTAACTCTGAACTTCCCAATTGCTAGTGGAGATAGATTAACAGCACGTATATGGTAGAGATGAGGCAGTAACTTGGAAAAAGGATATCTATTTCCTGGCACTGAGATCTAACAGACATGTCTTTCATTGGGTCTCATGACACTGGGTTTGTGTCACGAACAAAGCCCTTCACAGAACACTCACCAAAAAATACTGTAATGAACACTTTGCTGCTGCTGCTAACAATGACAACAGCTACTGCTTACACAGTGCTCATGGTGCACACGCAGGTGTTTTCTGATACAGCAACTTAGTTAACCCCTTTTTATTATTCTCAGAGAGCATGTTTCTTACCACGATCCCCAAGGAAGCTACCTTTGGGAAGACAAGGACCTAGGCACTTCCTCTTAGAGCAAGAAGTTTAACAAGGATATAGCTCAGAGTGTCCCAAGAGAATACAGAAATCAAGATTTGTAAACAAAATGTTCTAGTTTTTAAATATTGGCAATTGTATAAGCCAACACTTTGCAGGGAAAAAAACCACAATGGTGAGTAAGATCTGGCCTGGGGGCCACCAGGTTTCAGTGTCTGGCCTAGAAACAAATTAATGGCATCACTTTCTGGCACTCCCCCAGGAACAAAACTCATTTCAAACATGGCTTCAATAAGTATCGAAGGCCAAGAGGTTTAAAGAATGAAAAGTTTGGGAATCCTGACATTTTTATGTTTCTAAACTTATGATGGGTTTCTATTTTGACCCATGGTAAGGTAAAAGTATTCTTAAATAAAAATGCATTTATACACCTAACCTAATTAACATTCTAGCTTAGCAACACACCACACTTTCGAGTATTGGCTGTTTATCTCATGAGCTCATTGCTGGCAGGAAGCTGTGACCTGCTGTGGCTGCCCAGTATCACAATTGAGCATTGGACTACATATGACTGATAACTGGGAAGTTATCAGAATTCAAACTGTAAAGCATGAGTTTTGCTGAACACATACAGTTTTGCACTGCAGAAAGTCAAACGATCATAAGTTGGGGTCCATCTACATAGAAGCTGAGAACTGCTTAGGCAAGGATGAAGATAAAGACCTTCTTTTGTGAGTTGTGGAATAGGAAAAAGACATGATCTTTGACTAGAAATGGCACACATAAGATCCGGGCTTCAATCAGTCAGTCTTGGAGAAGTCATGCTGCTATTTCTTCAACTTTGGATTTACCTCCACTTAATAGCTTCATGGAGGACCCACTATGATCTCAGAATAACAGGCATCTAACATGCCATCAACAAGCAATATTGCCAGTACACCTGCAATCCTGCCACGCAGGCGGTTCCCACTGACTCTACTGAGAAAACCAAACCCCACTTTGCCTGAGTGGGTTTGGCTTGAAGAGGTGGAGGAAGAGTGAGACCAGAAAACAAGAAATACCATCTGCATTCGCCATCTTCCTCCTCTTAAAAATCAACCCCTATTTGGAAATGTTTGCTGCCCCTTCTTAAACAAGACAAATGACCTCAGGGCCAGAGAAATAAAATCCCCTGCCTGTCTCGACTCAACAGGTTCTCTGACAAGCTAAACACAGCTGCACTTCAACTGCTATTTTTAGACTCTATAAATCCTGGCCTCTCTTTTTCTCTCTGAAATATACTTTACAAATCTGCCAAAGACTTTTACCTATACTCTAACTTCATGACGATAATTTCTTAAGTACAGAATTCTCACTGTGGCACTTGCTGTTGCTGTCATTATTTTAGGTATATACAAGTAGTCATAAAACACACAAAGGATTTCTTCTTCCTTGGAGGGGAAGCCGCCTGCTTTTAATTGCTTCCAGAATCTGAATTATTAACAGGAAGAGGAGATGTCACCAAACTGATTTCTTTAAAGAAAGAAAGAAAAAAAAAAGCCAAAAGACAAGAACCAGAGCAAGGATCACCAGGAAAACCTTCAAGACAGTGTTACTCACAGTGGTACAAAACCCAGCTTTCCAGCAATCCTACAGATACGTAACTAATTGCAATTTCCTTGGGGAGGGGGTGGATTATGGCTTTGCCTTTTGACAGTATGATAACATCCAGATTTCAAGAAGGTTGCTCAGATGCTAAAGCCCATCCCCACTACCTGGGCTAGTTTTCACTTCTTTCTGACTCTCTTAATATCAACCTGAAAGGAAGGCACTAGTGCCATGTAAGGTATTAACACGGCAGATATTGAGGGTCCCTAAAGCTCTCAGGTTGCTTTCTAGACCCAATACTACTGAATTGATTCTAGAAGCTGCCCTCTGAAAAGAGAAAAGAACCAAGAAATGGAGTGGGGGGAGAAAGAAAAGGGGGTGGAAAAAATGTGACATGTACGTGTACCAACTCCCCATGTGACTGCCACCATTATGTACTACAAATAAATACTAATAAGAAAATGGAGTGATGGCTGGAGCACAAGTACTTCAAAGCAGGACTAGCAGTAGAACTTTGTATCAGTTAGGGTTTTACTAGAGAAAACATATAACACAAGAGATATACAAATGTATAAGAAATAACAAGATTGGCTCACGATGGTCAGCCAAAGAGCTGCATGAGGAAGTGTGCAGAGGGTGTCTGCACGCTGGAGGCTGAAGGTCTGGAGTTCACCCCCGTGTTCCAAGCACGTCTGCACCAGCAGGCCAATAGCTCTGCGACACAAGGCCAGAAGAGGGTCTCTGCCAGAAGGCTGAAGAGTCTATGCCACAAGTGTCTACAACTGAAGCCAGGAGGCAATGTTCAAAGCAAAGGCAAAGACTGGAGCTCCTCCAAAGAATGAAACTCATTCATCCTTTCTCCTTCCCTTTTACCCCATCCAGGTGATGAGCCACCCTAGGGTGGGTCTTTCTACACCCTAGGGCGTAGAACTGCTAAGCCAATTTGGTTAAGTTTCTAAATGTCTCAAGTTGACAATCAACCAGTACAAACCTGGTCTGCCTACCACATCATGATCCAACATGGTCCTGGAACATGCGCTGCTCTCACCTCTAGATACTCTGAACCAGTCAGCCAGATTTTTGGGGATGTCATCCACATGCACAGTCTGCCACAGTGTTCTCAATGGGCAACACACAATTAAATGTCAAATCCAGGATGCATGCTTGTATGTCCTCTTTCCTCCCCTTTCCACATCTAAGACTCCAGCTATTCCTACTTCAACAAAAGATCTTCAGACACACTGTATCCCTCTGTTCCTTCTCTGACTACACTAATCCAGCTACCTTGTATGCTGTTCTTCTGTCCTCATGGGCTGCCTGTTTACACTCTTGTCCATACCTTTACCCTAAATATACTTTCTTTAGACTTAGAGTGATCTTTTTTTAAAAAAAAATCTATTATATAATTTCCTATCATATCACTGCCCTGCTTCACAAATCACCTAAGTAAATTCCAACTTCTTAGCGTGGACTGCACACTCCAACTCAATCTGGCCTTCGCCTACTTTTCTGAGTTTTCTTTATACATCATTTGTTCAATGTTCCTAATAATCCTTTGAAGTAAAAATTGCAATTAGTTTATAGATGAGGTTCAGGAGATTCAGCAAAGTAAAACAATTTGCCTAAAGTCATACAGCTAGAGGGATGAAGCCAGAATTTTACAACCATTTCTTTTAAAGTTTAAGCTCTTTCTTCTTGACTTTCAAGCTCTTGTTAACAATATTCAAAAACATAAATATGGAAGACAGCCTCCAAATTCCTCATTAATGTATTTCCAAAGGTCAGATCTAACCTGATTTGAGGACACCAGAATGGATGCATGTAGAAGCATGTCTGGAATAAAAAAGACAAAAGATAGGAAAGAAAACGTCCAAGAAGATAGAAGATAGCTCAGTGCTGCAGTGCCTGCCTGGCAAGTGTGAGGTCCTAAATTCAATTTCCAGGAAAGAAAAGAAAAGAAAAGAAAAGAAAAGAAAAGAAAAAAGAAAAGAAGAAAAAAACATGAGGGAGATGAAACAAAGATGCAGATGCTATGACCAACATTTAAAACAGAATTACAAAACGTAGCTGCAATCCTCCTTCTGATGGCCAGAACTGTTACACTTCCAATGCCAGAGGGCTGGGCCAACAGTGATTTTTCTCCCTCCCCAGAAGCTGCAGTCTCTAGTTACCTAGTAACTGTCCATTTAGTGGACGAAGTGAATCAGCTGGTCACATGGTAAGGGTTCATCAAAGACACTTTCCGACTAAGATGACCTAGAGGTACAGCACAGTCAGAGTTTCCTTCCCTCCCAGGGCAAAACGGAAAGCCCTTCTTTCCAGTCACCCTGTGTTCTATCCACTGAGTTTTCTTGTCCTGAAATACACATTTATATAACTAGATTTCCAAGATTCCCTGCCCTTTCACAAATATGAAATACTAACATGAGTTTTCTCAGAGATCTCCAATCTTCTATATTGCTAGTTTTAACTCAAACAGAACAATAAAATGTGGCAGTTTTTTCCCCAATAAAGATCTCTACCTAACAAATACTGATACTGATGAGTAGTGAAATTTTTCTGTCTTCTTCTAATGTCTGGAATCAGGTAATAGAACTTGGTAGGTAACACTCCTAATTTTCATGGTCTACAATTATTTTCCCAATTTTCTGGAAAACTCATAAAAATCTTTATATTAACAATGTATTAAACTACTAACTTATAAAAGTGCTCTAGGAAGAAGTACTGTACCTTTTAAAAATACTTCATAAGAAATCGCTTGTAACTAAAGGGCCTGTATGAGGGACAGTAGCTAAAATTAATTCACTCACCAAAGACGGGCTGTAAATCACATGTGCTCTACATCTCATGTAAATACCTGGTAGGATATGTCCAGGTTCATGTATGCGGTACCTCTTATAAGTTAGATCATGGTACTGACTGCTATTTGCCTGGCTAATATACCTGCTCCACTTTTCACTGTTATCTGAACTCAATTTTATTCCTGGGTGCAATGTACCTAGCCAAAAGACAACGTTTTCCTGTTAGTAAAATGTGAGAAGAAACCATCTTATGAAGCTGTCGGGAAAACCCCATGAAGGGAGACAGAGTAGCTGGGAGATGAATTCCTTTCTACTTGCCTTTCTTCCTTGTTTTCCTACCTAGAATTTGGATGTGATGATTGGAATTCCAACGATCCTACTTAGCCATCCTACTCCCATGAGGCTGGAAGCCATGTTCTGAGAATGGTGGAAGAGGAAGAGACAAGGATCCTTTAATGACTATGGAGACACGATATTAAGCTACTTCTGTGTGAGTGCAACACACCTCTCTTTTAAAATTCTTATTTTTATTTTCTGTTACTTGTGATTCAACTAGGTATGAAAGAGTAATGGCACCGTGCAGTCACTAGAAGAGGAGCAAGAGACAGTGAGGCTGATGATTCGGCTTTTCTGGGGTTGCTGAGGATGCCTAGGAACAACCAGAGAAGGAACCCTGAGATGTGGTCAGGTCTCCTGCCCTAAAAGGCTCCAACTTCTGCTCATCAGTTCCCAGCCACATCGGCCTTGTACCTCCTCTCCCTCCCTCTGCCTGCTCCCCCTTCTCAGTCTTAGGTGACAGGTGCCTGACAGCACAGGACTGAACCTATACTGAGAAAATATTCCTTTTTCTTCCCTCCCACCATCTTCCCTGCAGCCTCCTCAGGACCTGGGCACAGACACAGAGGAGGACTTGGGAAGAACTATTATGAGTGTGTAGAGAATTTGGGATATGGGAGGCAAGCTTTTTTGTTCCCTAATTTTTTTATGACTAAATGATGCCAAGAAAAATTTCTGATCCTACATAATTACAAATCAGAGTATTGGGCCAGGAAACCCAGAGAACAGTATCCCCTGCTGGAGTCAGCAGATGTGGCAAAAACAACTGAAATGAAGGGCACGGCCACACCATCGGGAGCCAAGGGTGGGCAAAAGCAAGAACTCCTTTGGGGAATGCCAAGTGAGGGGTACAGGAGGACAGTTGCCATTGTCCTTACAAATCCATTCCAATGCAGGCTGGCCTTGATGCTTCCTATCCAAAGCAGTGGGGCATTCCGTATCCATACTGAGGACGCAGGCCCTCTTGGAGGAGGCAGCTTCCCGTCTGCTTACAGCACACTGGCTCGTAAGTCATGTAATTCCTTATGAAATGAGCTCATCCAAAATTTCCCAGCAAGGAACTAAAATTTATTAACACTAAGCAGTACACTTAAAAGTTCCAGAATCACACTCCTCGTCTCCATGGGAAATACAAGTTTTTAAAGTGCAAAAGTAACAGGAGTCTGAATGCCTTTGCCAACAGAACATTTCAACCACCTCTTAGCTGTGGCTCCCCCCTCCAAAAAAAACCTCTTCCTAGAACTAAAAATATCAACTTCACTAAATATCTTTTTTCTTACTAGATACCATATTTGGGATTGAGATTAAATTGCCAGAATTCTTTAAAACTACGTTATTTTTAAAAGTAATGATCAAGGGGAAAAGAATTCCAGATTTTTCCAGTTCAACATAAAGATGACAACACAAGATAATGCAGAAACCCTTTAGGAAAAAATCCCTAAAAGTAGATCATTTAGGGACCTATTTATACTCCCAGAGAACTTAAGATTAAATAGAATGTGGTTGTGTTTCCACAAATCTATTTAAAGGTCCCATATTCTGTACACTTAGCCATCTTTCAAAGAGAAAATTCATAAAGTATCACAGCAGATGTGAACACAGAAGGGTTTGTTAATTGTTCCTCTTATATCACAGTTTAATTTTAAAAAATGAAAACAATAATGCAGGAAAAGCTATTCATGGTATGGGGTGGAGTGACGCCTTGTCACTCCAAAACTAAGTCAGTCATTAAAAAGGATTTGCTTCCAGCTACCATCTTCTCCCCTCCTTTATGCCTTTAAAGAACACTTTAGAAGTGCAATGCACAATGGCTGGATGATACACCCAAAGCAGAAACAGCTGATCTCTGGGCTTTGTGCAGTCACACTGATGGGTTTCCAGAAAGCCCATGTCTGCCTTTTGCCTCTGAAGGGCCTACAGCTCTCCCAGCTGTCAGTCTCAAGGGTATGAATACCACCCTTACTCAGATGAGGCCAAAAGCAAGATCTGAGTTTTATAATTACACTCACTCAATGTCCAGCTAGATTCTTTTTACACTTAGAAAAACTGAAGCAATTAACAGAGGCTCAAGGCATTCCCTCCCATAAGAAAGCCACACAGTATGTTCATCCATAGTCAGTGTTGTGAGCAGCACCACAGGAAGAAACTGACCTTTGTGGATGTGGCCTTCACCTCTCTTCTCTGCCCACCCCACTGACCAACCACACCACATCAGAGGAGCAAAGCCCAGGGACTGGACAACCCCAGGACGTGCTTCAGAGGGGCAGGGCTGGCCTATGTCTGGTCCCAGGAATACACAGTGGGCTGAGGCTCTCATAGTGTTCTCACATGTTCCAGGAAGTCTTCCCACACTGACCTCTGCTCCTAGGCAGGATGTCTCCTGAGCCTCTCACAGGGGTGTAACTGAAATCTCTCATGACACAATGAAGATCTCAACACTTAGGTGTAACTGCTTCATCGAAAGCCTAGTTCCTTGTATTAATGGGAAAAATCAGGACACCATATGACAGCACATCTGTAGGAAAGTTGGGTCTCACTACTACAAACATGAAAAAGCTACTCCAGACTGCCGCCAAATGCATCCTCTTCTGCCCGCTCTCCCAGCCCCATGTGCCCACCGTCAGAAGGCTCTGGTGCACAATGGCAGAATTGAAACATCCTGAGCACCATCAGCTCAGGATCCTGTAATACACCTTCCGTGAAGCACAGCTGACTCTTTCATCATTTTGAAGAAACACTGGTTCCAGAAGATGACTTTGATTTGACTCATGGTTCTGTTTCTTGATACAAATGGTCTAAGTTTAGCCCTCTCAAAGACAAGTGGAACGCATAGCACACCTTGTAATCACAGTTACTTGGGAGGATGAGGCAGGAGGATTCCAAATTCAAGCTCAGCCTGGCCAATTTGTCAAGATCCTATCTCAAAATAAAATTTTAAAACAGGCCTGGGACTGTAGCTCAGTGTGGGAGCACTTGCCAAACACATGCAATGCCCTGGGTTCGATGTTCAATACTACAAAAACAGAAGCAAACACGCCTCCAACTATAAACCTTGAGCTGTCATCATAACAGTACATCCTTTGGATTTTAACAACTTGTTTTCACAATTTTGGGCAAGCAGATATGCCCGGAGTGTGATCACCGACAGTCACACAGCCCTCTATCACTCAGGTGCCTCTGTCTGTCTCCCCGGCCTTTACCCCCACCAAGGACATTCAGAGCAAAAGGAAGAGCACAGGTTCCTGGGTCCAACAAACTGGGCTTGTGTTCTAACCTTACTGTTTTCTGCTTCTGAAATGTTGGACAAAGTCACTTTCTGCTCTGGTTTCAGTTTCCCAGTTGAAACATGACAGAACAAATTTCACAAGGCTGTGGCAGGGATTAGCAGACAATTTAGATCAAGAGTTAGTGTCAGACTATAGTAAACACTGTATAAATACTAGCTATCATGGCTATCAATTATTGATACTTTTACAACTCTTACTACCTTCTTTTTCTCCTAAGTAGGAGACAGAAGAGAAGGTTAAACTAAATAGAACCCTATATAAACTCCAGGGAGAATAGGTCTAGTGGAATTTGTTGTCACAGCCTGCTGACCATGGCCAATCAGTGACTGGGGGCCACTTCTTCACAGTGCTCTGAGCCACTTCCATAGGAGAAACAGGACAATCTAAAAATCTCTTCTGCCAAACAGGGGTGCACGAGGCTGTGCCACACACAGGGTCAGGCACCCTGAGGTAACAGGCAGTTTGTGCCTACCTAAACTTCCTTACCACCATGATTTTTGCCAGTGGACACTTTTTTTTTAAATTTCCAGAGTCAAACTGCAAACCTGTATAGCTGTTCTACATCCTCTCTACCAGCCTCAACTCAAGGGTCACCTCCGAAGAACTGCCTCAAAGGAAATGTATGCAGTGCACAGATTAAAAACACCCTGAGAGACAATCCCAGGACGGGGCCTTCTGGAAGATCTGGAAGAAGCGTGCTTCTGCCTCGGAGTCTGAGCCAAGTGGCTCATATCCTGCTGAGGCCCCACTGCTGAGACAGACCAGCTCTCCCAACATGACTTGAGACCCGTACTACCCTGAAGGGCCAAGCAAACCCCACGGTGACAGTGCATGTGCCCTTGAGAGGTTCACAGTTAATATTTCCCAGCCTGATGGGAAATGGCAAGGAATTTTCCAAAGGCTCAATAAGAAATCAACCATGGGACTAGGAGACAACTCAGGAAGTTTAGGAAAAGGTAACCACATCCCAGTGGGAATTCAACAGCTGTATGGTTTACAGGTTAAACACATAAGTTTTAATTTCAGATTGGATCTTACTGCTACAATCTTTGGCTGCAAGGCCTGAATGAATATGGAGTAACAGCAAAGAATAACAGGAAAAAAATTCAGCAAAGGTGACTCCTGGGACTGATACTTTGTTACATCACACTTGCTCTTAACCCAAAGGTCAAAAAGCAATAGGATTTTACTCTCTACTTAACCTGGAGCTTCTCCAACCATTATTTAAAGTTAGATACTCTGAGGATATGAAGATGATTCAAAAATAAAAAAGAGCTTATTCTGCTGGGGAGTGGCAAGTGAAAAGGAAATACACTATTAACAGTCTTAAAAGAAATACCTACTCTATGAAGAATACCAAGACCAAAAATAAACTTCACATCAATGTAAAATAAACTTTTACAACCCATCTTCTCTGAGTGCTGATTTTTTTTCCATCTGACTTAAACATAAGACGGGACATTGATATGAACTTCTCACATTTTAGATAATAAGAGGGACCTTGTGGGGTCCACACTAAATATAAATAAACTTTAAATAGTTTGGAGCAAGGTCAAATTTTCAATAGGAAAAGAATGCACTATGGAGTCCTGGACTGCCCTCACCGGAAGCACCATTAGATCATGTGCCCTGCTCACTCTGCTTGGCTCAAAAATAGAGCAAGTATTTGTGAAGCGAATAAATGACCTAGCACCCCATTGTCATTTACTGCTCCACCTTGTACATCCAAACTGCCTTGACCTACACTGAGGATCCAAACCTATACCCTCCCTAGGCCTCGAACACATAGCTCATGCTTTCTCCTTCCAACGCAGTGACGTATTTCCTTCCTTGAAGTCATTTACCTTCCTACAATTTGACCGTGACACCTTGCCCTGAGTGGCAAAATCTACATGTCTTCTCCTTGAATTTGGGCAAATCTGAGGATGTCTCAAACACCAAAGTGAGGCTGTATGACCTTGGGCTGGGTCACAAAGATGCCCTACACTTCAGCCCTGCTGAGATTCTTGTCAGCATCCCAACTGCCAGCCTGAGGAAGCCCAAGTCAGCCTATATGTAGGGACCACACCCAGTAAGTTCCTGATCCTGACAGACATAAAGTAAAGACAGACCCTGTGACTCGAGCCCTGGGGTTGAACCTCCCCAGCTAAGGTCCCTAATGTCATGGAAAACTGACAAGCCCAGCATCCTTCTGTGCCTAGTTTAAATGACCCGCAGAATCCACAAGCAAAATAAAATGTTTCACACTCTCAAGTTTTGTGGTGGTTTCTTTATAGATCAAGAGCAATGAGGACAGCATCCCTTAATGAAGAGAATCACGTATTTTAGTGAGAACCCAAAATAACAAACCCATCAAGCATTACACACTGGAAAGAAGGTGCCCCAGAGGCAAAGTTAAAATACCACCTCCTCATTAATCAAGATAAAGCCTGTGGCAGTCACTTCTCTAGAGTCTTCATCATACAAACTGTTACAAGAGACTAACAGAGTAAGACCACTTTAAGGTTTAAATTTGAAAGATGTCTACTGTGAGGCTAGGGATATAAGGTATATCATCAACATCACATGTGAGGTCTTGCAAAATCATATACATCTTCATTTTAATATATGACTTATGATTCCATAATGCTTTATAAAACTTATTGGAAAATTAGAATGAGAAGTGATGATAAAAGCAGTGATGGGTAAAAATTCCAATGAGGCTTAAAGAATTTTAGAATTCTACCATTTCTTCTCCCTTCATCTGACTTCCTCTAGAATACACACTGATGACATCGCCAAAGCATGAGCTTGGCAGTAGGGAAAACTAAACACTCTATTCCTAAAAGAATATATGCAGAAACATCATACTTCATAAGCCTTCTGACACCTCAAGGCTTGCCTTAATAACTACAACACATTGACTTCCTTCTGCTGGGGGTGGGCAGCAGGTCTAACTGTACTATACATTACCTTCTTAGTCCACACAGCAATCCTATTAAATGGGTTTTTCTTTCATCTCAGTTTTACAGGCGAAAAAAAAAGTACAGAGGAAACTCCACCAATGCCAGGGATTATTCTATTTAATACATTCACAATGGGGCTGTAATTCATGTGTCTCTGGGTTGGGTGGCTCTAATTAAAATGGTCTAAAAATTATAATATAGTAAATCTGTAGTACAGCAGCTATAAATGCATGTTATATACACCAGAAATAGGGTACCTGTAAGAATTCCATGTTAAAATTTAGAGAATTAGTAATAAACTATTTACAAATAGAAAAATTTAATGAAATTAATTGATTATTGTAATTTTAATTGGTATGAATAATATTAGTTAATATTTACATTGGGCAGTAATTATTAAAATTAAAGTGAATAAATTTGGTCTATTTATAGACTTTTTATTAATACTATTACAGAAAGACTGATAAAAGCAATCATGTCCATTCATACCATCAGTAGTACAAGCTGTCTGCTGGGACAGTCATGCATGTATCCCTGGTGTGCCTCAAGTGGGCACGAACACATTAAATCACCAGTCTGACTTGTACAGCTTCTTCTCAGAAAGATGGGCCATATGTTTCTGCCTGGTGAGCCTCGGTTCCTTCAGCAACTGGGAGGGCTGCTCCTAGATATATTTCAGCATGCACACACGCAGCCTCATTTGTGCCCTCATTCGGCTCACTGAATTTGGGCTTTATATTTTTGTACATCTCCCATTGGTAGGTTCTCATAAGTTTTCATCCAGCGCTACTTCTGAACCATTTTTAATTACTCCCTACATTCCATTCATTATCTCCCTTTTGCTTTAAAAAGGAAAAAGAATACAATAAGAACCTCTGTACCTATGGCAACTGAAGGAAGCTCTCAAAGTTTTCTCTGGCACAGTGTCATGATGGCCAATCGTTACTGAGCGTCTGCTAGGTGCTCCACTGTTACATCCCCTCTCCCACTCAATACACAACCACCTTCACAAGGAGGTGCCATTTTCCAACCTGTTTTACAGAGAAGAAACCAAAGTGCCAGAGTTGAAGTCATTTGCCCAAAGTAACACTCTGGACAGCACAGATTTGGATCTGATGAAGGGCAGGGATCAGGAGACATGGGGAGAACCAGACCGATCCTGAGGGGTTATTAATGGAGCTGGTGCAGTGGTCCCACCAAGAGCCAGGTACTCCAGGACAGGGTTTTGAGCACACTATCACATCTATGACCGTCTATGTGACTAGTTAATCATATAGCTGGTTAACTAGACTGTCCCCTCCTTAAGTGGTGACACAGAGCCTACCCTTAGAAATGCCTCCCACACACATTTGCTTAAGATAGTAAGTACATTTTCCCCATGAAGACAAAAAATGACAATGGGAAAAAGTGATATAGAGATAACCTTTCATTTTGTGCTTTGGTCTTTCATATTAGAATGGCCATAAAGGGACCTGGGGAAGGTGGCCTGGGCAAAGAGGAATAAAAATTATCAAGATGCAGTATGTGTATTATCAAATTCTCAAGCTGAATGTACATATGTGTCATAAGCATACACGTTAAAAAAATAAAGTTTTTGGAGGAAAAAAAAGTACAAATGTCCCCAGTCACCACCCCATCACCCAGGCCAACTACATACATACAGTCTCCTTCCCAGTAACCTCACACATTCCTTGATTGGACCTATAATGAATTATTACGAGAGAGTTTGATAGCTAATATCAAAGGGCAAAAGAATGGAGATGGGAGCCTCTGCTATATGGAAGCACCACAAATCTATCCACTTCCAGAAATATGATGCCTCTCCATGGTTCAAAGACACCTGCAAGACAACCTGGTCTCCAAATTCCTCTTTGCATTTCACAGCATAACAATCTTCCACTACAATTCCCAAGTGTCCCCCCAGCCAGGATTTGATTCGTGAACCTTCTGGACACTCACCATTTAAGAATATCAACATCCAGAATAGCCCATAAGACTCAAAGTATTTAGCAAATCTGCCAAGCACTTAAGATCCAACATCCAATTGGGTCTTTACTGTACCCTTGAGAAGAAGCTGAGCCAGGGCCAGGAATGGCCAAACATAGGACAGAAAGAATAGGACCTTGGGGCATCAAGGCATGGCAAAATCACTGACCGACTGTATCTCAGGGTTTCTCACAGTGAGGAGATGTTCAGCTTAAAATCTCTCACTGCCGTGACTCAATGATAGACATCCTTAAGCTTCAGTAGGACCAGTGTTTCGTAGCATCAGAAGTTACAGGCCAAGTTTAACCCAGTTTCATACTCAACCACTACTCTGCCCCACAGACCTACAGTCAAACAGAACAAGGTTTCTCAGTGTCTCCTATACATTAAATACAATGGCCATCCCATAGAAACTTTGCATGTGCTGTTCCCATACCAGGAATGCTCCCCTTCTCTCAGTCCTACTCTTAACTCATTTGTTGTCACGTTAGCAGCTCTAACCCCACTTCTGTGTTCCAACATCTCTCTCAAACTACTCTTTCCTAAAGCCCAGGAAAGTCATTACTTTGGTGGCTACATAAACATGGAATGCTATGCAATACATAGCCTAAACAAAGCTAGCTGCAAACAATGATAAAGCAATTAAGATAATCATGGAATTTTTAAGGTGTAAGATACTCAAGAAGCATCTAATCCAAGCCTCCCCTCAGTGCTGGGGACAGGAGTCCTATGACTCAACTATGAATATCTTTGGGACAAGAAACTTATTATCTCACGAGACAGTCACTTCTAAGAGCTGGGTTAGCAACAAGCTACAGGTGATGAATATACAAAAACGGTCTAGTCTAGATTCCTTTGTAACTGAGATGTTAGGAACTCCAGCACTTACCTCACCTGGTTTTGCCAAAGTCTTAAGCTGAGAACTCTTTAAAAAGATTACTCAGTGGTAGAATTCATGCCTAGCACACACAAGACCCTGAGTTTCATCCCAGCATCAATTAATCATTGAATAAATACAGATTATTATTATTTTTTTAATTATAGGTAATAAAATAACTGTCCAAAGCTCAATTTGGCATGTTAAATATAATTTGTTCCAAAATTTATTTGAACAAAAAACTTTACTTTGGTTTTTGACATAAAACTTGTTACATCCTTTCAAAATGCTGGTATAAATAAAAATACTCGTTATGTTGTCAGGTCTTTAAAACATGGGCCTGAGTCTCATCAAAGACTGATCAAAGAAAAGATCAGCTGGTGAACTGCTAATGCCACACAGGATAACAAAACCCAGACAGTGACAGAAAAGATATGCCAAGCCAAGCCAAGCCTAGCATCTGCTGCCTACAAGGCAGGACTTCAGTTGGGTGTGCTGAAGTTAGAGAACAGCACCAGTGACCAAAGTCAGCATCCAAAGGAGTATCAATGGCTACCAACTTGATACAGCAAAAAGGTAAGGCTGGGAACTTGTCCTCCAGAAATGCCATTCTGGTGCCCAAGGATGCTGCATGCAGAATTACTGCAATGGGAAAATGAGAAAGAATTTAAACATTCAACAGGGGATGGTTGGGGCAGTGGGGTGAAAATCACCCGTAGATCAGAATGATGCCTCGTTGGGGCTGAATCCTCTATGTACCACAGTCCCCTAGGGAAGGCTGGTTAAGAATGAATGCATCACTTTAGCTCAAGATTTTGTTATGACAAACCCAAATTCATGGGGCCAAAGGGGATTGTTAGCTGTCCTGTCTGACACCAACTTTAAACTTCAGGAGGTCTGAGGTGACAGTGTTCCAAGATGCCCAACAGATTGCATAATGTGTCAGGTATTAGTCTACCCATGATGACAATCAAACAGTAATTTTTCATAACTGTTCAAGAATATTTTGAACAAGGGGTTGGGGGTAGAGGGTATACAGCTGAGAGAGAGAGCACTCAGCAAGGCCCTTAGTTTGATCCTCCTAGATGAGAAAGAAGAGGGAGAGGAGGTAAGAAAGAGGAAGGGCAGGGAGATGGGAGAAGAAAAAAAATGTCCTGGACAAGGTACAAAAATTAACACAAAATGGATCACTGGCTTAATATAATAGCTAATATTGTAAGACATCTAGTGCAATATCTTGGGCATATGTTTATCTTGGACATAATCCAGCATTTTCAAATTTTCAGTGAACGTTTATTGGGCAATTAAGTCAATGTCTATTACTCTGCTTGTTGCTGAGTATAGAAAGACAAATGAAACAGTCCCCAGTACCAGGCACTTTAAAATCTTTTGGAACTCTTTATGGCTTTCCTATTATTAAAAATTATCCAGGCCTCTTTGAATCCATGTATATTTCTCTCCAGCCCTACCTTGGTTATCACCTAAGTTTGTAGGATTTTAGGCTCATTAGTCAATCAGGTAAGGACATTTCCGCTACATGCTAATATTTCTCTAACAGGACTGGTGGGAAAAGGGGTATCAAGCTAGGAAAATATTGGATGAAGAGGGAACAAATGCCATTTAGAAGTGTCCCATGACTACACATCACTATTTAATATAGACCAATGTGATCTGCTAGTTTTGCAGGACAATCAAGCAAACAATAAGATTATATCAACCAAGTCCAGGGAGGAAGTAAGTGAAAACATTTAACTTCATTGTTCCACACATATTCCCTACCACTGTTGGTGATGAGTAGAATTAGCTGGTTTGAATTTCTTCTTTATTTTCCTTGACCTTTCTCAGAGAGAAGTGAGAAAACTGTCTAGGAAAAAGGGAAATAAACTAACGAATATGAATAAATAGGAAAAACAAACTTCAGAATCAAAAGAACTCATGATGCTGACCCGGGGGGAAACAGGAAGTGGGGTGTCGGTGTGGGGGATGAACAGGCTGAGCAGAAATATTGCAGGAGGGAATATAGATCTGGGTTCTGGGTCAGCAAAAAGTAAAGATTTTGAGTTATCTGTATTATACAGTGTTGGATGAGCTGCTAGACACAGTGGAGTCTTCCCACAACCAGATAAATGAGTTAAGTGGGGCAGTGCCTGTGGCAGATCCCCACTTATGGATGCCTGCTTGAGAATAGGAGAAATCCCTCCAGCAGAACAGCTGTAGGAAGAGGGCCTGAGGAAAGGAAAGCCATGCTGCATTTCCCAGGCATTCCACACAGGTGGAGGTCTTATTTGTAGCACAAAGGAAATGCGTATGCCCTGACAGCAACACAGGAAGCACAAAACCAGCAACACACTCACTTCCTTCATCCTTCCTTGCACCCTCCAAAATCTTAAGTGTTAACAGAGCTGACAAAGGAGTTCCTGGAAGACATATACTTGAGCCCTTAATTCACCCAGTCTTAGACCTCTCCAGCCCTGACTTTGTAAACATTCACTCAGACCTGTCCCTCTAAGGCATGACCCCAGGAGTACTGACAACATCATCAGAAGCCAAACAGAAAACCTAAGCTGCACAGGGTCACCAATAAAGTGTACTAATTAGTATACTGAAAGCAACAATGCTGACCTCCTTGACAGATGGCAAGTACTGTGATCCCTGCCAGGCTAGCTGAAACACTCAAAAGATTTTTCTTACCCTCATCATCATGCTTATAAAATGTAGGCTAAAGAAACTTCAGCTGCAGGACTATATTTCCTAACCCCTGAACATGCAAAGGAAGGTTTTATAATATCAAAATGTTTCTCAGAAACTCAGCTGATAGAAGGTACACATTTGCTATTAGTTAACTCGGGAAATGCATCATCTATCTATCTCCTCTCAGGCCTCCTTGCAACCATCTCCAGGTCCCCCAAAGTGATGAGGAGGTTTGTCTCTGGATCTGTACTCCCTAATATGACAGCCATTATCCACATGTACCTGGTGAGAATGTAAAATATGGCTAAAATACACAGTAAATTTCAAAGCCTTAACAGAGAAATAAACGTAAATCTCAATAATTTTTATATTAACTATAGGCAAGACATAATGGATTAAGGGACATATATTTTTATGAGCTGAATTTTGTTCTCCAAGTTCTTATGTTGAAGTGCTAACCTTTAATATCTAAGAATGTGATTATATTTGGAAATGAAGTTTTTAAGGGGCTGATTCAATACAAATAAAGTCAATAGGGTGGGCCGTAATCCAGTTTCACTGGGGCCCTTATAAGAGAAGGAAATTTGGACACAGAGATATCAGGATGTGCCTGTATGCAAAGAAGAGACCTGAAGAGACACCATGAAGAGATGACCACAGCAAGTCAAGGAGAAAAGTTAAAACAAAAGAAACAAAAAAAAACTACTGCGTGGTGGTTAACTGATTGCCAGCGTGAGTGGGAACGCCCACCTGAATTGAGTCAGCATGGTTCTGGGCATGGAAGACCCACTTTAAGGAGGATTGTTGCAGGACTGTTATAAAAAAGAGACAGGAGGGAAGAATTTCAGTTGATTGTTCTTGGAAGAGCCTGGTTGCAGCTGGTTTTCCTCAGAGGCACTCTGATCTTCGCCTCCTCCTCGTGCACCACCTCTTGGATTGCAACAGATTCTTCAGCATCCAGCACTGGCCCTTTAGCCTGCTGGTAACCACTCTTTAAACCTCTACTGCCAACCTTTCAGTCTCCTGGAAGTGGCCCCCCGGCTTCCATCACCATTGTTCAGCATCCTGATGTAGACTCATGGGACAGTGCTGTGGGCTCCAGGCCTTCAGTTGGAGCCTTTGATTTCTATCACGTGAGCAGATCTTTTGTACTCTTCTACATCTGACTGTGGGCAGCTACTGCAGGCCAGTCTTCTAAATCTGTGTGTCTTGTACTGAATCTGATTCAGGGCATGTGAGGTCTTTTGAGGAGTGCTGCCCCAGCCCTGCAAGCCCTTGTAGGCACTAATACATGCTGACACCTTGATCTTGGACTTCCACCCTTCAGAACAGTGAGCAAATAGCCACCTGATTTGTAGCCTCTGATACAGCAAACTAATACATGTATTATTAAAATTAATTTTACCTGCTTCTTTTAACATTTAATTAGAAAATTCACAATTACACGTGTGGTTTGACTCATTGGGTAGTGCTGCTCTGGAGTCACCGCTATGGGAACAGCTCCTCACCCTGCCTAAAAAGGCAGTGCTAGGACCTGGGTGTGGCTCCCCATCACAGGAATCAGGGTCTCACTGTTTGCCATGATGGGCCATAGCAAGCCAGAAAGCTGCCCTTCTACATAGGCAGCTGTGTGGTTTTATTAAAGAGAACACAGCCTTGAATCACTTCCTGAAACTGTTCAAGTCAGGCCCTCCTTCGGAGGCAAGTAAGACATATGGGATGGAAAACACAGCATTTGCACAATCACCATCTGGTGGGTCTTTTTGTTTGTTATGAAACAAACAAAAAACAAGATCACTAAGGCTAACAAGAAGAAGCAAGGACACCTACCTGGAAACTCCAGCTCATAGGATTCACAGACTTCACTGCATGTCTGCATTATTTTCCAGTGTGCAGAGCTTAGCACCTCATACACAAGGTTTCTCTCATCACACTGGGGGGTTAACACCTGTGCCTGTCCTTTCCCTGTATTACATTTATAGCCAATGAGAGATATTACCCAGAAAGCAATTCCTTTGTAAATGACCCCCAAATAGTTATGTTGTGCGTACTCACATTGTCTTGTCTACCAAATTCTAAGTTCAGAAAAGTTTGACTGATTACAATAGGAAGACACGAATTTCCCCTGTCAAGTCTAATTTGTTAACTCTTTCCTTGTCCTTATGAATGAACTGTAAGAAAGAGAGAACACTTGAACCTACCCATTTAATAAACATCTTTAGGGTCCTATGTCCAGGCACAGCCCAGGATGACACTGTTGAACGTCATAAGCTCCTTTCCTCAAAGAACCATGTGACAGAACTACAGGCAGGAAGAAGGTACTAAGACAGCTGAGGCCTGAGGAAATTGAGAGCCAGAAGGCCCACAGACCAGCTGCCATAGGAGCAGGGAGGCAGAGAAGAACCAAGGATCAGGGCAGGAAGGCAGTCGTCCTGAGGGAGGAAATCTGGGAGCCGGCTCTGCAGAGCGAAAGAACCTCTGCCCAAGTAGAGGTCTTGAAGGTAGCATCAACAGCCAAGGCAAGCGGTCTGGAAGGTAGAGGCGAGTGTGACTTGCCTGGTCACCATGTTCAGAGCAGACGCCCCAGCAGAGGGTGTGTCCTGGGGCTCCCACTACTGCAGGGCTCAGCACAGTGGTAGGCACAAAATGAGTGCTTAATTAATGAATTGGTTGTTATCCAAACTGGAACACTGGGTGGGGGCTTTAATGATTTTGCTAGGACCCTGGGAGTAAACTGGGATCACTCCATCCACACCTGGGCAGAGGTCACTGGAATGCTGGTATATACAGAAGCAAACAGAGAGCAGAGAAGCCTGGGGAAGGCCAGGGATAAAGACCTATGAGGAAACCCAGAGAGACCCATATCTCAAATGCAAACGGTACACAACCTACTTGAACAAGCCAACCCTCAAATGCCACAAAAGGCGGCAGTTCTTTCTTAAACTCTAGTCTAAAGATAGATAGGGAAGATCAAACAGGAGAAGAGACCTTCTAGGCCCTAGGCTTGTTGCCTTCTAGGATCACAGGTCCACACTAGGCTTCCATTTGCCAGAACAGAAGAGACAGTACAGTGAGGCACAGGAGCAGCTTTGACTCCCTTTTCCACTGACAAGAGAACCATAGCAAGAAGGCCCCCAGGCAATGGATGTCCTTCCCCATATGACCAGTGATAAGAGCACCATTGTTGTCTGAGTCACAATCTGCAGGGTTAGGGTTATATGATCTGTTCAAGGTCTCAGAACTCTTTAGTTGCCACAAGGGATTCAAACCCAAGGCTTTGTTGCTCATCAGCTATGAGATGCTAAGTAAATTAAACATCCTAAATCTCAGATTCCTCTACATAATTCTGATACATACAGTTTTGCGTATATTTATTATACACAATTAGGTTCTTATTGATAAGGATGGAAAGTGCATGTAAAATATTTAGCACATAGTAAATGCTCAATAAAAGATAGTATTGTGTTGTTAAAACTCAGGTTCTTATTTATATAGCACTTAAGACATCTTAAAAAGGAAGCGACTTCCTGTCACCCTCTTTACAACTTCCTGGGATGCATATGGAGGGACTATTCCTTGGACTCCCCTTTATTCCAATTCTTAGCTGGGGCTGGGTTGTCTTGTGAGACCTCCAAAGCCTCCTCCTGCCAAAAGCTCCTTGAAAGGATTCCTCAGAACAGGGGCTTCCATAGTTCTCTTCAGGCAACAGAAACTTGCTGCCCTCCTAAATATACCTCCTACATCCTCATAAACAGAACACCAGGAGGCTGGTGCCACCATTCTTCTGCCATGGAAGAAAGCATGGAGGCCACCATTTTCCTGCAAATGCAGGAAGAACTCACAAAAGCTCTAGCTTGGCTTCTCTTATTCCCTTTACACCAAGCAGATAGGTGCAAAAATCCACTTTGTAAGACCTTACAGTTGATGAACTTCTTAGTCATGAGGCGAGGAAACAGACTTCTAATGTGGTTGTATCCAAAACCCTCCCATGAAGCAGAAACAGGTGTGCTAAGTTGTTCACTGACAATGGTGTCTTTCACGCAACACACAGTGTGTGGAGAAGGAATTATAGCCCACCGCACCGCTCCAGTGAGGGCCATGCCCTTTATGTACATGCCCCAGCAGGAGCCAGCAAGCTGCTTGAGGTCACCATGAAGTCTTTGTCTATTTACTAACTGGACATGCAGCTGTATGTCCTTGGTGAGGGGTTCAAACCAGTATAGGGGAGCAGCAAAGGCCTCCCTCAAGGCCCACTCACTTCTCAAACCTAGACACGTGGCCTTTTGAGGTGAAAGCCAGTTCATGTCAGGGGCTCTGCCCAGATCCCTTGCTTTGTTCTCATGTCACTCAGAGAAGGCCTTCCCACTGCCTGTGAGACTGACATGATCTTCCCCATAACACGTGACCACTCCAGCCTCCTTTTCTCTTGTTCTGGCCTCCCTCTTCCCTCAAGCATGCCAAGCATTCAGGCCCTGTCTGACACTGCCTCCAGGAATACAGTGTGACTCCTCTAGCTTCTTCCAGTCTGCCCACATCTCACCTCCTCAAAAATCCTGAAGCCACTCCCACCCAGCCCCAAGCTTGCACACCCAACTTGAGCCGTCTTGCTTCTCTTTTTTCATATCCCTCACCTTCTAACACTCCCTAGTTTACCTCTTTGTTGTTTTTATAGTCTGTCTCTATGAGGATGCAAGCTCCCAGTGGGCAAGGACCTTTGCCTGCTCTTGCATATGTGCTGCTGAAGCAAGTGCCCTTTGTCTGCTCATGGACGAAGCTGAAGCCACCAGTCCAGGTCATGGCAATGCTTAGCTCCTGAATAAGTGGAAGTCAAGAGAAACACATCCTTGAGCAAAAGCCAACATCAGCAATATGGGGATGGCAGAAAGGTATGTGGACGTAGCAGTTAGAATACGTTCTTAAGTGTTATAGGATATAATGTCTTTAAACACATAGAGTGCAACTATTCTGTGATATTCTTGCAGAAAATGTGTATTTTCAATCTAATCATAAAGAAACAAAAACTCAAACAGAAGGATTCTCTATAAAATGAAATGTTAGCTTCAAAATATCCAGAGCAAGAAAGACCAAGCCCAGTAATTCACCCACACTAAAGGAAGAGGACAGTCAAATGCAATATAAGATCTGAGGTGATCCTTTGCTACAACAGGGATGAGGACAACTGGAAAAGTCTGAGTAAGTTCTGTAGATAAGCTAACATTAATGTATCTTCTAATCTCCTGAATTCAATAATTGTGTTATGTAAGACACTTTTGTTCTTAGGAAAAGCACCCGACACATTTACGGGTGCTTTCCCTCAAGAGGTAAAAATTATGAATAGAGTGAGAAAGGAAATATGCTAAAAGGTTAGCATTCAGGCAATCTGGAAGAAGCAGTTATGGTATTTCTTTATGCTAGTCCGGTAATTTTTTGCAAGACTGATAAAATATTTTATATGAAACGTGTGTGTCCATACATACATAGAGAGACAGAATGGGAGAGAGAGAGGGCATCCATACTATTTGTAAAAGACTCGCTTAATCCCAAATTAATGTTAGTCCAATATCTCCAGACTTTTTAACCCCTACTGACAGGCCAGTCAAGGCATACTGAGAATATGATTCTCTTGATAAAGGGCCTAAAAATAGCTCTCCCAAAATGAGACAAAGAGAGAAAGTGACCTTAACTCACTACATAGAGGAAATTTTTTTTTTTTTTTAAGAGATCCTTTGCTGATCTAACCACTGACATGCTGGTCCTCTTATCCCATAAGATAAGGCTTCTGGGGCAGGCTTCCTCTCCTTTCAATGGGCCATCCACCAGACACTTAAACACATGAGAATGAAGTACAAGTTTGAAACTTTGAGAAGTTACCGATCCACAGCAAATCTTAACTGATCCCAGTCTTCTCTCAGAAGAATTTTCTGGGCAGATCCACATTACAGTTTTATTCAGACACAACCGAGCCCTCTAACCAATGCTTTTATTATGTCCTGTTTTAACATGATACACAGTACAATGGGAAGCTGGCCTTTTCTCACTTTCTCTTATGATTCCCACCAAAAAACAGGACTTCTATTATCAGCCCTGCCATGAAGATCACTCACTCCAGCCTCTGCAGCCAGCCATGGGGACAGCCCAGATGCCTAGCAAGGTGGCCATGATCCTGCCTGTGTAAGAACAGATCAGGGCTGAGTAGTACACTCAGCTAATTCGTTTCCATCCAGGGTCATCTTTGGCCCTCTAAGCAAGACATGTCTCAGGCACAAAAGCTCTACTTAGGAAAAGAAAGATAGAAAGGGCACCTTCCAAACCTGGAGTCTGCACAACCAGGATGTGGAAGGTCTGGGTGAGCACCACCACAGCTAGATGGACCAGCTGCTGCACAAAAGGTGATGCCATGAGCTGTTATGCCTTGAGTTACACAGGACTCAGGAGGCCAAGAAATCCTAACAACTTGGAGATAAATGTCTCAGTAATGAGTGGGGAAGGCAAGGGAAACAATGATGGCACAGAAGCAATCTGTTCGAAGACAAAATTCTTGAAGACAAAAGTGTAGGCAAAGACTCTGAATGAAACCTTGGTTGTATAAGAAACAATACCAAGAATAAAAAAATGGGATCACATTTAAAAAGTTTCTGCACAGCAAAGGAAACCACCAACAGAGTAAAGAGACAACCTACAAAATGGGAAAAATTTCACCAGCTATACCCAGACAGAGGAGTAGTATGTAGAATATATAAAGAACTAAAAAAAATTAGATCCCCCCAAATATAAAGATCCAATTAAAAATACAAGCATCTGAAATGAATAGAACTTCTTCTATTCTTTATTGAAGAAGTTCTTCTGAACTTCTTCAATAAAGAAATATAAATGGCCAATAAATACATGAAAAAATGGTCAATATCTCTGGCCATTTAAGAAACGCAAATTAAAACATTACTGAGGCTTTCCAGCTAGCCAGGGTCTGCTATGGGAAACGGGAAGAGACTCAGCAAGAAGTCAAACCATCCCTTTAGGTATGCATTCCTGTAAGTCAAACCCTCACCCCCCACAAACAACTGGCTGATTCAGAGGAATTCAGGGTAAGATCATAGCAACTGAGGTGAAAGGAATAGCTTGATGCTTATATTGTTTGATTGACTTTGTAGGCCTGGGGCTGGTGGTCTGGACATCTGTTTGGAGGATGGCAGTGTATAATGTGGCAACTGTGGGGGATTTCCTTCTGTCTTGTTTTTGAAATCCATTGTTTTGTTCTGTTTTACTGTTTTATTCCTTCATCTGGTAACTTCAGCAACTGGCAGTGTATAATGTGGCAACTGTGGGGGATTTCCTTCTGTCTTGTTCTTGAAATCCATTGTTTTGTTCTGTTTTACTGTTTTATTCCTTCATCTGGTAACTTCAGCAACTATTTTGAGGATAACAATATAGCAACCATTGTTAAATTTCAATCATGGTGTTTTGAAAACTTATATAGCTATTGTTGTTTTGTTGTTTATCGTTTTGCTTTTGTTGTTTTTTAGTTTTGTTTGCTTCTTGATTTTTCGGTTTTTTCTTTCTCTTTAAAATTTTAAAATTTTTTTTAAAAAGTAAAACAATACTGAGATTTCATCTCACTAACAGAAAGAATGGCTACCATCAGGAAATCAACCAAAATCAAATGCTGGTGAGGCTGTGGGGAGAAAGGAACCCTTCTTCGTTGTTGGTGGGAGTGTAGAGATGATACAACCATTATCAAAATCATTTTGGAGACTCTTCAAAAAATTAAAAACAACCAGGTATGGCGGCACATGCCGGTAATTCCAACACTTGGGAGGCTGAGACAGGAGGTTCACTGCAAATCTGAGGCCAGCCTGGGCTACAAAGTGACTTCCAGGCCAGCCTGAAGTGCATTGTGAGAACCTGTCTCAAAAAAAAAAAAAAAAAAATTCATTTGACCCTGCTATTTCCCTTTAGGTATCTTCCCAAAAGAATTAAAGACACCATACCACAGTGATATATGCATTTCTATGTTTATAGCAGCAGAATTCATAACAGCTAAATCTCAGAAACAGCCTACATGCCCATCAACAGATAAAAGGACTAAGAAAATGTGGCATTTATACACAATAGAGTACTATTCTGCTATGTAGGATAAACTACAGTCATCTGTAGGAAAATGGATGCACCTCAAGAGCATAATGTAAAAGAAGTAAATCAGACACAAGTTTAAATATCATATTGTTTCACTTGTATGAAAAACTTAATATATAAAGTACAAAATAAAAGATAATAGAAAAAGGCAGAGAGAAAAAATAATGTAATCCAGCACAATGTATCTAAAAGTGTACCTTGATTTAATAGAATGATGGCACAATTTAGGCTCACTGGTAGGCTATCCCTGATTGAAGCAATAGATAAGAAAGGGGAAAGATCAACAAGCCCTTAGGTCTTACTTGATCAAGTCACCAAACAGGAAGACCAAATATGACTCAAAGTACAGTTGTTCCACCTTGCACTAATCAGGACTGGACTGAAGTCAAGCTTAGGCAATAAGGAAATCTCCGGACCTTAAACAGTCTTATAGGAGGTAATGTAAGCCCTTCAAAAACTCCCTGCCCAGGGCTGGGGATTTAGCTCAGTGGCTTAAGTACCTGCCTGGCAAGCATGAGGTCATGAGTTCAATCCCTGGTACAAGAAAAAAAAGAAACCTCCCTGCCCTCCTCCATACAAATGAAAGAATCAGCAATGAATTACTAGAGGCCTGGTGAACAGAATCTCAACATGATACACAGAATGAGTGGTAAGGAATAAGATCTCAATATATTTAAATAAAAATCTTTTCTGTTATTTTAAGTGGAAACTATTATACCACCAATAAATTCAGTCAAAACACAGAGCATCTTGGAACAAAATGTACAAAAATAAAAGTTGTGGTCTGGTGATTAAACTGACCCTACAAATTTACTTTCATATTATTCATCAATTTGAAAAGCCACAGGAAACAAGGATAAAAGACTGATAATGGAACAGCTGCCCATAAGGCTTGACTTGAGAGATCCAACTAATTAATTTACCAACACAACAGAGACAGAGAACTGGAGCTTCCTGCAACTGGTTTGTAAGAGCCAATTGTTAAAATCTTCAGAAAGTCTACAAGCCATTAGCAAAAGTTAAATTGAATAAGATTACAATTAAGTTTATCAAGATAAAGGTCACAGGGCCAAGGATTTAGCTCAGTGGTGTAAGCGCCTGTCTGTCAAGCGGAAGGTTGTGAGTTCAATCCCACGTACCAAGAAAATTTTAAAAATAAAAATTAAAAATTAAAATAAAGATAAAAGTCATAAATACAACTTTTTATTCACCATCATCTATCCTCTTGAGGTCACTGAGACGGATTGGAAACATTGTCCCACAGTCTGCTGTTGTGCATTCCTTCCTTTTTCTTCTTTTTCATCATTTTTATTAGTACTGTACATGTTTGCAGTACATAACCTTTACATTCTTTGTGGGGAGTTGGCATGTATATAACACATCTTAATTACTTTCTGTTATCCCTTCCCTTCTCTTCCTTCCCCCTCCCTTTGTTTCATCTCTCTACTTCCTATTAGATTTTATTGTGTTCTTTATAATTTTGATTTCTCATATAAGAGAAACCATGAAATATTTAAGCTTCTGCATTGATTTACTTCACTTAACATTAGGATCTCAATGTATATATCCTTTCCCAACTGTATATTTGGTGATGTCCTACTTAGTTTGAAATCAGCTATGGTAAGAATATTTGTGCCAGGGCAACTGGCAAAACGCTTCAAATCACGTTCCCACACCTAAGAGTATTAACAGCACACCACTGCTTAGAACATAAATAAACAAAAGCTATCACTTTTGGCAGCCACATGCTCAACACATGCTCCCAGCACTCATTTTGGAGAAACAGGAAAGCCTCTCACTAGTTCTACAACCCTGAACAAGTACCGATCTTCTATCCACATAAAGCACTTACGACACTTCATACTTCATACTAGTCATAGGTCGTCTACATGAATAGTGATATAGCAATGGTTAAAAGGCCAGACTTGATTTCATTTTTGGTCTGCTACTTGCATGTTTTAAAATACTGGACAATTCTTTAACTCCTCTATGCCTTGTCTCCTAAATAACAGAATGAGAAGACAGTAACTGCTCATGTGTAGTAACTGGCAATGACTGAAATATACTAAATGGTCAGCTAGCATTAGTTGCTTTCATTATTATCAGAGGATCATTTTCCAAGGGAGGTTAATTACTAAATTCTTAATTCTAGTTTCTGCTAATATTATCACTTTTCCCCAAATATATTACATTATCTACTAAAGAGGCTCACAGAGAACTGTGGCTATTTCTAAAATTCAAATTTCTCCATAAAGAATAAAGATTTGCCAAAACAAAGTGAATAAGTATTCCATGAAATAATTAAAAATAGGAATAACTAGAAAGTGATTGCTTTGAAGTGAATTACTCTTATAATGTATATGTAAGTTCAAGGTTTGAAGTGTTGTAATCCTTTACAATCACATCTTAAATAAAAGACAAAACCAGTTTGACAGCACAGTTTCATGTGTCATTTCAAAGAACACCAGTGTTACAAAAGCATCAGTAGTATATAGATAAAACCAGTGTGAGAAAAAAAAAACTTAGTGTTTGTGATCATTTCATATGAAAGTTTCACCCACAACAAATGGCAAACTTTACCTCGTACAAAGCACAAATAAGTGTTTGATAAAACTACTACAGTATGCTATCACTCTTTATTTATATCAAAGAATATGAGCTGGCAAGGCCACTGAATTCAAATTACTGTGCTTTCCTTTGCTAATCACAATGTCCCCTATAGCACTATTCAAATGCAGAAGACTAAGAACCTTTTATTCCTTCCAAGAAAGAGCAATGGCCAAACAGTGTTCTTGGGAGACCTCAGATCCCATGTTTAAAGTTCCCATATCCCCTTCCATTCTTGTTGGTCCCAGTTGCTTACCAGCTATGTGCAACACAGCCACCCTGTGCAGGTGGTCAAGGCAACCCTCATTCAGCGGAGTGATAAAGGTTCCTGTAGTGTAGTGGTCATCACGTTCGCTTCACACTCAGCAAAGTGACTCCCCAGCATGGTCTCCAAAGTCCAGCTTTCCCGTCCCCTAGAAGAATCCATGTGACCAAGGCCTACCATATGAGCAGCTTTATCATGAAGCTGGTGACTTCTCAAATATCCCAGCTTTTTATCTTCTCTTACACTGGTTTACATCACCCCTTACTGATTATCAGGCCACCTGTGCTACTTACAGACCAGGAGAGCCTGCCAAAGGTAGAGACCCAACTGCTGGAGTCAAGAAAAATTTCCAGGATACTTCAACTCCGCATGGTTGAGAGTCTTGTTATCTGACATGCACATGTCCAAGCTACCTCAGGGCCATAAAGACCTTCTGTGCTGCCCTCTGAGGAATTCTAATAAACTCCCTATCAGAACACTAAGGCCTAGGGTAGAGGAGAGGAGCTGAGCACAGCAGGAGAGGACATCACTATCTTTCTTGCTCAGTGGGGCTCTTCCCCTCTCTATAATAGATTTAAAATCTTTCAAAAAAGGAACTTCACCCACTCAAGAGAGAAGCAAACTAAGATAACTAGTCTACAAGCTCCAAGTACAGTTTAGAAATGCCATTTAGAAGACCCCCAAATAGATTAAGTACATCAAGAGAGAACTTTTTGATCAGAATATCATGCAGATGTGAAAAAGAATAGGGAAATTCTACCTGCACCAACATGGAAGAAACTCCAAGGCATAAATTTTTAAAAGTTTGATTGAAATACAGTTTACATATATTATAACAACACACACTAATTTTAAACGTACATTCCAAAGAGCTTAAGAAAATTTATTCAGTCCTACAATTACTACCACAATCAGAATCTAAATATTTTTATCACCACAGGAAGTCCGCTCATTCCTTTTTTTTTTTTTAATTTTATTTTAAAGAGAATAAAACAAAAGAGGGCAGTACAGAGCAGATCAGAACAGGACAACATAGGCAACACAGTACTTCACATTAACACAACCGGACATCAACAGTAGCTATCACAATATCTCTTTCTGTGCTATAGTTCAGCATAGTTTCAAATACAATAATATCAAACATAACAAAAAAGTATAAAGCCATTCAAAGAGTGAAAGAATTACAGGGCTTTCGCTAATTCCTGTTCGAAGTCAATCATTGCTACCTTTCCCCTAATCAATCCCTCACCTCCTGAAACCACAGATGTACTTCTCAGATCTTTAGGTGGTTTTCCACAATGTCACAGAATGGAATGAGACATTAGCTTACCCTTTGTTTCTGATTCTTTCACCTTACATAATGCATCGGAAAATAACCCACGTTACTGTGTAACTGGCAGTTTATTCTTTGTCATTGCTGAGTAGTAGTCCATCACACAGATTTACTGAGACCTCTTTATTCATGCTTCTGTTGGCCATATTAAAAGAAAAGCTAAGCTTTACAACAGCACATATGCAGCATGCTACCATGCATGCGAGGTTCACTTACAGCTTTTTAGATAGACAGGTTCTTGAACAACATGTAAGAAACTGGAATCTCAGCTGTTTCTGGGAAAACAACAGCATAGCTAAAGTGAATACCCTACCATTTTTTAAAAAGTTTAAGGAGGCCTCTTACATCTCACATCTGCATCCCTTCTTGACAACCCTTATAGCATTTTTAAAATTATTCCTTGAATTATCAAGATGACCAAGAGATTGTGCATATTATTTTCCAGATAAAGAAGCAAAATTTAATGTTCTCTTTCTCACATAGAGCTCGTATTCATTTCAACTTAATTGTCCTTATCTACATTTTAAACAAGAGAAATACTTAATTCCTCCAAAGCCCTCAATGGATCCTACCACTACGCAGCTTAACAACTTACCACATAACTAAAGCTAGGGGGTCCCAGACATTTTCATGGGACGTGAAGATGGAAATCAACCCAAACACCCAAGCAGAACCCAAGATGTGATCCCTGAGGAGATCCAGTGGCTACCATGACCTCCTGACCTTCATCAGGTCAACAGGAACACCTGCCCCCACAAGTAACAGAGGCTGTAGCAATTTAAGAGTCAATCCCTTGAAAACTTCTTCAAGAACATAAAAGAGCAATGCCATGAACATCTGCAGCTTCTCAAAAAAAGTCAAAGTGCCTTTATATTCCCTTGTCTGGTGCAGAGTGCTTTAAAAAAGAAAAAAAAAAAAACATTAATCACTGTTACTGGCTCTTCTGACAGTGTCTGATGCACGGTTCTGCTCAATAAAGGTTTCCTGCAGGCCTCTGGAGGGTGTCACTGATCCTCACAGGAGGGAATGACATAAGGACCTCACGCTCAGCTTCGCCTAGGCTTCCCCACCAAGCCCGCATAAGACTCAAAACTGACACTGTGGTTTCCTGAAGAGGCTGTGTTTTGCCTGTCAAATGTGAACACTTGGTCTCACACAAGGCTCACCTTCTCCAGGTACTGTGCAGGATCTGAGGACACAGCACAGTTGCCATATGGGTAAATACACATAAACCAGAAAATGACAGTCATGAGAAGACACTCGTGTATTCCTCAGCATGTACCATTCACCCAAAACTCCCTTCTCTGCCTTCTCAAGTCACTGCTTCCCAGCAGATGGTCCACAGAGAAGTGAGCAAGCTCCACTCCCCATCAGAAGCTCCCTGTGGCCTTGAACTTCAGCTAAGTCAATTAGCCACTCCCACAAAGTTCTGTTTGAGAAGCATTTGTTCTGTGCCTGCTACCCCAAAGCAGAAGTCAGGCAGCACAGAACCAGTTCTAAGATAGGAGGAGGAATAGAGCTCCCCTACAGCCTACACCAGTGGCTGACCCTGACCTGAGGACGAGCTAGGATTTGAAGAATAGGCAGGCACCCCCGCAGGAGGCCCGAGGACGCAAGACATAGCTGACCACCTCACAGCCTGGCCAGGGCTTCCCCGGATTACAAAGGTATGGCTCCATAGCAGCACTCTCATATTTGAAGCTATCCCCTTCAGTTCTTCTGACTGCATTGAGGAAAAGGTCCCACTGTGGTGTCACTATGTAGTTTACTTTCTTAACACATAGGGAGAGAAGACGACTCCTGCCAGAGACTGGCAAAGGATGAAATACAGCTACAATTCAGTGATGCTATTGGTCACTAACGTGTTTATTTTCACAGTTCCTCTCTGTTTGGGGCAGATAATTGATTTTCTGTTTACAGAAGGACATAGTGCTTTTATTTCATTTTATTGAACTAAAATAAAACTAAAAGTCAGCTTATTTAAAGAGAAAACATGAAATAAAATAGGTAACAGACTCATGCTTACAACCAAAACAATGCAGAAAGAATGCAACTAGAAAGTGGTTATACAAGGATGTCAAAAGAACCAGGCCTCTGACAGATTGAAGAGACAGAAATGCTAGGGTGAACCTATGAACCAAGGCAGGGAAACATGAGAGTCAAGTTCTGGAAGCAAAGAGACCTGCTCAGAACAGGAGCCAGGGCACATGTTATAGTATAAGATGAAGCTAGAAAGGCAAACCGATGCCAAGTCTGAGTGAAAACCTTGAGGCCAAGGGCAGGTGTCTAGGTTTTCACCTGCAACCAAGGCATAACCAGGTCTCCAGCCCACTTGACCATCCCTAAAACATGACTGACCTGGGGAAGAAGCAGAGGTAAGTTGGGGTACACAGAGAATCTAGAAAGAAGTCAAGGAAGCAACTAGACCTACTTCAGCACTGCTGACCACAGTCAGATCTTGAAAAAGAGGATGTGGCTTATTACAAAATCCTGGATCTGCAGGAGGCTCTACCAGAGTGGTGAATGGAACAAAGGAGGATACAACACAGATAGCTTGGGAGGCAGGTGTTAGTCCAAGCAGGCTTCTGCAAGAGATAACTTACCACCATATATGGAGCGAAAACTTCTAGGGGAAAAAAAGAAAAAAAAAAAAAGATTGGAATAGGATTCAAGGATTCAAGGAAAAAAGACCTAAAGACAGCCTAAACAAAACATACTCCGCCCCAATGGCTGCCTCACTGTCTGCTGGCCATATGGTGTGTGATAAGCCAGAACGCTTTTATTTATCTTCCATGACTTGTCTATGAAGCTGAGAGCCAGCCCTCGCAGTAGAGGCCATCTCGTGCTCTTCAGCCCTGACTCATGACTCCTGGTCCCGTCTACTCTGGGAGGTGGCTGGCTGACGTTCCCATCCCCCATCCCTGCTGCTGGCCTCAGCTCCCACTCAAGCCGCAGCTCACAGCTGTTTTCCCACAACCCAGTAAACCACAGGCCATTCTGTGCCCTCCTTGGCCGGCTGGGCAAACCGGTAGACAGCTAACTATCCTGTCAACATTTGACCATGCTCATACTCACTACCATTCACTCAGGTCCTTAGCTGTGGTCCTGACGATAACTAGTAGGAAAAACTTTCCTTGTGGTTGTAAGGTACTGGCCACTCTGCTAAGCCATAATAGCAATATTGTCCTTTCTCTACCTCCCTCCCTTCCTTCTTTCCTTCCCTCCTTCCTCCCTCCCCCTTCCCTTCTTTATTTTTCAGTGGTACTGGGAATTAAACCTAGGGCCTTCCCACTGAGCTATATCGCCAGCTTTTTTTATATTTTTATTTTGAGACAGGGTCTTGCTAAGTCACCAAGTTACTCAAGACTGGGCATGAACTTGCAGTCCTCCTGCCTTGGGCTCCCAAAGTGCCAAGATCTCAGGTATGCGCCACCAGGCCAGGCGCTTGAACCATAAGGTCTCAGAGTTACACTTCTGGGTGCATCCCACCACTCCCGCCTCTTCCATAAGGCTGCCCAATAACTACGTCTAGTCACTTTAGGTCCCAGTTCTCTGCAACAAGCCTCCTCTCTGCTCTTCCTCAGTGTACAGGAGCCCTGTTCTCAGCTTTAGACTCTTCTTGTCAGCATGTTCGTCTCTCTTCTGGGGGGCTAGGATTTGACCGAGTAGGGAAGGGCCACTTGAGGCAGAAACACATTACTGCAGTTGAATCTGCCAACAGGATGCCGAGTTAAGCGCAAATTTCAGTAAACAACAAACTGTTCCTTTGGGACATACCACAGTCTTTTCATGTCCATTGGGAATTTATTCATATTTCATGAATATGTGAAAATATAGTATCAAACCTTATGTTTTTTTCTTTTTTTATGTGTTTTACTCATACATATATACATATGGTGAGTTTTAATTTATAAATTAGGCATAGTCCAACAATATACTGTTATAAAACTTACTTAAAATGTATAATTTATGAAGTATTTTGTTTGTTCATTTAGGCTGGAGTTTTTATTAATTATTTGGTTTTCAGAAACAAGCTCTTGCTAAGTTTTAGGCTGGGCTCCAAATTGTAATTCTCCTGCCTCAGCCTCCCAGAATACTGGGATCACTATCATACCAAGAATGAAATGTTATTTCTGGAACTTTCTATTTCATACTTCCAGACTTCAGTTGACCCTGAATAACTGAATCCTCAGAAAGCAAAACCATGAGTAAAGAGGAACTACTGTACTTCAACTAAAGAATTGCATTCAATATTTATTTGAAATCCAAATTTAACTAGGGGTCCTACGTTTTTATTTGCTAAATCTAGCAACCTGAGGTATCTGGAAGTAGCAAGACACCCCCCGGGGCAGTCAGTCCTGCTTTACCCCAGTAGCTCTCAGCAGCCCCCACACAAACATCCCTACCTCAGCTCACACCTCCCCTTTGCTGCTCCCTGAGCACACTCAGCAGAGGCCTGCAGGCTCTCTATGCCTATCCTGCAGTAGGGACTCAGGTAGCTATGAACAAAGAAGTCAGAGCCCAAAGGGAAGCAGGCTAGAGGAACAGTTCCAGCACTGGGAAGCCCAAGGGAAGATGCCCTGTCCTCTGAAGATTCCACAGACAATCACTCAAGCCTGCTCTGAGCGGCCTCACACCGCCAGGGGCACCCATGAGCCATTGGAATTTAAGACCAATGGGCAGGGGCTGGTGGGATTAACATGAGTGTGGACAGCTTTATAAATGGCCAACATCTCAAGCCTTAGGTCAGCTGGCCTGGGCAAGCCCCGGCACGAGTTCCGGCAGATGATACAGCCCAGCCCCACTAAAAAGAATCTCAAGGGCATGGACACACGGGCTCTGGGCCAAGCAAGTGCCACAGATGTAAGGGCATTTTCCTACACGTGGCCCAGAAACAGCTGTTATTCCCCTGCTCAGACACCAAAAATGCAATAATAGAAAGATATTTCATCTCTAATCTACACAGTATTTTTATTATAGCCTACAAATTCACTGGTTAATATTAGGTTATGCGGCAGTTGAGCTTTGGCTAGCTACCGGGTACACTGGACCAAGTCCCGGAAGCTCCACCACCTTAGTGCACCATGCCCAGCGGCCTTCTCTCAGTTTGGGAGGCAGAGGTCAAGCTGGGGGACTGACAGCTCGGGAGATCATACCTGCCCCCTAGAACAAAGGACTGCAGCTGAGTTTCCACAGGCTCCAGTTTTCCAGGCCCAGTATCCGCCTTACAATTTAGGGAGCCAAGAGCCTGCAGAGGGGAGTTAGGACCCTGCGAGGTGAGTCCTGCCGCCCCAAGGCGGGCTTGTGGAGAGCTGGCGACCTGTGCTTTAGGCAATTGAGCTTCTGGATAGCTCCTGGGTACACTGGACCGAGTCCTGGAAGCTCCACTGCCTTAGTGCAACATGCTCAGCGGCCTTCTCTCAGTTCGGGAGGCAGAGCTGGGGTTCTGACGGCCCGGTGTGGGCTGGCCTAGCGAGAGCTTGAAACCAGCACTCCCGGTGGTTGAGATCATACTCACCCCCTTGGACACAGGACTGCGGCCCGAGATTCCACGGGCCCCAGTTCGCAAGGCCCAGCTTCCACCTTTCAGTTTAGGGAGCCAAGAGCCTGTGGGCAAGCCAGCACTGCTCCAGGAACTGAGGGTGCAGGAGGTAACTCGCCACACATCCAGAGGAAGCTTTGGAACACTGCTCAAAGCAAGGAAATATAGAAAAGTGACAAAAGGAAAGACCAAAAGGCAGGCTCAAAATTCCAGCCCACCCCAAGAAAGCTTAGGAGCCATGTACATTGAAGAAAAAAGAAGCCATACACCTGCAATGTCTGAAATGATATCAAATGAAATAAAGATGCAACTAGGGGAAGCTATGGAGAAATTCAAATCAGAAATACTTGCCCAGGTAAAAGAAGAAATGATAAAAATAGTGAAAGCAATAGTGAACACATCTAGTGAAAACACAGCTAAAAAATTAGAGGAACAAAGCAAACAGA
>PVJX010006823.1:0-30000 GCA_004027295.1 Dolichotis patagonum
GCAGACTTTCGATCCAAACAGCTCAGGCCACTCTATGGTCCGGGATTTTCGGGTCCCAAAGAGTGCTTCCATAATTTAATAGCTATTGTAAATTGTGGTACCATAAATATGGGTATGTATGTGTCACTGTAATGTAATGTCTTTAACTCTTTGGGGGAAGATACCTAGAAGGAGAACAGATGAGTCAAATGGAATTTCTAGTTTCAGTTGGTTGGAGGAATCTCCACACTGATTTTCATAGTGACTCTGCTAGTTTGCATTCCCACCAACAGTGTAGAAGGGTTTCTTTCTCCCCTCAACCTTGCCTGCACTTGTTATCTGATTTCTTGAGGATGGTCATTCTCCTGGGGTAAGATGAAATCTCAGTGTTGTCCTATTTTGCATTAATGACCTGCGATGTTGAGCATTTCTTCATGCATTTATTGGCCATTTGTATTCCTTCTGTGAAGAGTCTACTCATTTCACTTGCCTGTTTTTTTGATTTTTAAATCTGGATATCAGTTTCCTATTGCTGTTGTGAAAAATTACTACAACTTTGGTGGCTTAAAACAAGTGGCTTATCCTACATTATGGAGGTCAGAAGTGCAAAATGATTCTCAAAAACCTGAGGTGTCAGTGGGACTGTTCTTTTTAAGGAATCCCAGCTAGTGAATTCCTTGCTTCTTCCAACTTTTAAAGTCTTCTGGTCTCCATCCAGCCTGTGCTTCCCCCACCACTAGGTCTTCCCCTTTACCTACTTTGATCTTCCTGCTCCCTTCCTAAAAAGACCCTTTTTAGACCCAGAGAGAGTCCTGAATAATTATTTGACCTCAAAATCCTTAACCTATTTATATATGTAAAGTTCCTTTTATCATGTTAGGCAACGGGGGATTAGAAGCTAGATATCTTGGTGGAAGGCATATCAAATTTACCAGTAAATCTTCTGGTTCTCAAATATTTATGCCTGTCTCACATGAAAAATGCAGTCCCCTCCTCCTGAGTTACTCTGAAGTGTCAGTCCAATACAGTGACAACTTATTCCAAAATCTTATCTAAGTGTGCTCCACTCAATGGCCCCAATTGTCATGATCTAAGCTAGATAGTGAGGCTCTGGTTATAATCCATTCTGGAACAAAATTGCTCTCATCTGTAGAATTGTGAAGCTATAAAACAGAGTATTTGCTCCCAAATGTAATGGGGTGGCCATTCCATTGACATAAATGCCAGTAACAGTGGTAGACATTCTTAAAGGGGAGAAAAATGAATCTTTAGTCTAAACAATTTTGAAATGCAGAATCACGAACCTCATTAGGTTTCAAAGCCTGGAAATAATTCTCTATGTCTCAAGACATTGCCTCTAGATCCAAAGCATTAGTCATTGAGTTTTCCTTACTTTTCCATGAAAGATAACATGTTTGTAACTGAATTGTGTTATTAGTTGGTCTCCTGCTTATAGAACTTTGTGAGTACAATAGCCCTCTTTCTCTGTTTCAAGTCCTACCAGCAGTGTTTTTGTTGATATAACATGCTCAAAATTCTATGATCCTCCCTTCTGTGCTGTGGGAAGTTACTCTATTAGATAGAACTAGCCTTTTCTGGTGTTTACTAGATAATCCCAGCTCTAGTTTGGACTCTTACTGAGGTGACTGAGGAGGCTCATGAGCCACACATGTAATCTCTACAAAGAGACTTTTACATAACTGAATGCTGTGATTTTATTAACTTATTTATATTTATTTATTTATGCTGGTGATCAGATCCAAGGCCGAATGCATGGCCTCATGCAAGGCCTCTCTCACAGAACTACAGCTGCCTACCCTCAACCAACTCCTGTTCTCTTTTGTTCCTCCCAAGGTACTAGGAAAAATTATCTTGGTTTCTCTCCAGAGTGTGTTTTCCCAACAGAGAATAACCTAATGTTAGCATCATTTGCAGTTGGCACAGACTGAGAATTTTCTAAATTGTAAATATATTTCTAGTGTTTTAGTCAAATGTAGTCCTTATTGTTTTTGATGCTGCATTTCTTCCAACTTAAATTGAAGAGCCCTTTGCGGTTGACTGTCATACTGTTTTGATGCAGGTTTTGATTTCATTTCCAATAGAATAAAATGCCCATGGTCATCTTGCATATTAATTCCCTTAAATCTAGAAAGAGCCATTTCTGAAAGATTCTCCAGCTCATTTTAGTGAGAAATGTTTTTTAACCCACAGTCTAGGTGCTAGGGGTACTCACTGACATGATTTCTATGCCTTTTCCAAGCAGGATACTATGTTATCTTTTAAATGGGAGAAATAGTAAATTCTTTCTAATAGTCTTTCCTCTTTGGTAGTATTGAAAAATTTTGATGTGGTTCCTGGTGATACCTATTTGCCTTACCCTAATATATACTTTAACTTCATGGTTTCTTTTATTTCAGCTTTCATGCCCTTAAGAATGAGATGTTTACCAGGCACACACTATTTCGTCAGTTTGCAATACTTGCTGATACATCCTTCAATTATACTGTAAGTACAGATAATGTTTAGAACTTACTACTTGTCTCTTCAGAAACATGTGTTTATGTCTTTCATTCTAATTTATAATTGATTTAGTTCATGTCATTATACACTCTATAGATAGTGCATGGTAGTTGCTCTACTAGATGTCATGGGCATAAGACAAAGTGACTAGACCCAGAGAGCTTAGTCCATCATGAGATATAGTACAGCAAACAAATTGCTGTAATGCAATATGGTTGAGCTATCAATAAGGCAAATGCAAATTTCAGAGACATGACTCATTCTGGCTGGGAGTGTCTGTTGTATGCATATTTTTGGTAATGAATAAAATATTGGGGAATATCAGAGATCCAGGTTCAAATATCCAGTCATTGCTGAAGGGAGAAGGGAGATAAGTACCAAGTGCCTCACTTTTATACTAAATGTTGTATTTCTTAACCTTTCATCACTGTAACAAAACTCTTGTGACAACTACCCTGATAAGGAAAGAGCTTTATTTAGTTCACAGTTACAGAGATTCAAAGTCCCAAAACATTCATAGGCTTGTGGCAATGGCTTTCCCTTGACTATGTCATCTTGTGGCATAAAATAGTGATAGGAACGTCTGTTAGAACAAGTGATCATATCTTGAACCAGTGTTTTAGTTACTTTCTCATCACTGAGACACAATTCCCAACACCTACAACTCAGAGGCAGAAAGGTTTATTGTAGTTCACAGTTTGTAGAGGTTTCAGTCCATAGCTGGCTGGCTCCAAGGCAGGGTGGCACGGAAGAGGGGCATAGTAGAGGAAAATGGTTCCTGTCATGGCAGGCAGGAAATAGAACCATCAAGGAGGAAGAGGGAGGGAGATAGACCCTTCCAGGCCACGCCCCCCGTGACCCATCTCCTCCAACCAGGCTTCACCTCCCAACAAAGCTTTTCGCTATAAACTCATCACTGAGTATCACACCCTTGATCCAATCACCTCCCAGAAGCCCCACCTATGAGCATAGGAGGTTTTGGGGAAACATCTAGCTATAAATCATAACAGGCAGGAAGCAGAGACAACAGGAGGAACCAGACTTGTGCCTTATTAGCAACCCTCTCTGGAGAACTCAAGGGGTCCCAAAGGAACTACCTTCTGGGGTACACCCCCAATGGTATAATGACCTCAACCCAGGTCCCATCTCTTAAAAGTCCCACCACCTCCCAATAGCATACCCTAGGGACAAAGCCTCCAGTGTGTGAACCTTAGGGGAACACAATTAACTATATCCAAAGCCCAGTAGAGGTCATCTGGAGACCATGTCCAATTCTGCAGTAGACTATTATTAGCCTGTTCAACTGTTTATTTTCCTTCAGGGGTCCTGCTTCTAAATCTAAGTGATGCCTGGTATAGAAACAGATATGGTAAATCCCTACTGATAACTTGGTACAAACTTTATCAGGTTTCTAGATGATGATAAGTTTCCTGAAGAGAATTGAAGTTTGTAGTAAAGGGCACAAGACATGTAAGATGTGAGGTAGGGGTCCTGCTTCTAAATCTAAGTGATGCCTGGTGTAGAAACAGATATGGTAAATCCCTACTGATAACTTGGTACAAACTTTATCAGGTTTCTAGATGATGATAAGTTTCCTGAAGAGAATTGAAGTTTGTAGTAAAGGGCACAAGACATGTAAGATGTGAGGTTTTGCTACGAGAGGAATACAATAAAAAATTACTTAAAAAAAAAGTTGTTTGTTGCTTTCAGAAAACTTCCTAAATGTAAGTGACTGCAGATCAAAGAACTTAAATATATCAGCAATAAAACATTAAATTAATCCCGATTTTTAATTGCACTTATATATTAAATTGCATCTTGCTGAAGATTTTAATGACTGACTTTCTTGAAATGTTAGAAAATTGGTCTACACTAAAGGAATATATACTGTCTTTCTTCCCCTGTTGACTTTTCCTCTTCTTGCTTGATAGTTACAATTTCAATCACAGTAATCCTCATTTTAGATACTTTAGCAGCTGGACAAAATAAAATACTGGCAGAACCATGAGCAGGATTACCACTCAAAATCCAATATTTTAGTGATTGTTATTGGTAAAATTTTATGATTCAAATTTGAATTGTCAGAGCTTTATGAAACAGACTTCTAAATCTCAAAATTATTCAAGCACATTAGTAATTCCAGTCTTTTTTTCTTGAGCAAAATCTTAGTCTCTTAGGGCTGGGGATTTAGCTCAGTGGCTTAAGCGCCTGCCTGGCAAGCGTAAGGTCGTGAGTTCGATCCCCGGTACCAAAAAAAAAAAAAAAAAAAAATCTTAGTCTCAGCCTCAAATCCTTCCGCAATTCATAGAGGAGGGATGGTGTTCCGTCTTGTCTAGAATCCATCCACACGTCACTGCTTGCTGAATCCAAAGTTGTGAATCCTTATCTATACACCCACACCACAGTATATTGGCACTTAACATACTCATCAGGGAAAGTAGCATATGAAAAATGAACAGAGAGGGGTTGGGGCTATAGTTAGTAGCATAAGCACCTGTTTGGCAAGAGCAAGGCCATGAGTTCAAATCTTGAAACCCCTCTCCAAACAAAAACAAAAACAAAAAACAGGGAGAGAAAGAGAAAGAGCCAGTATGTGAATTTTGAATACAGAAACACTGTCTCTTGGTTTTGTAAACTCTGGGTATTATTCCATCTTACAAATATTCCTTGAGTACAAATCTACACCAAGCACCATACAACCTTCTGGGAGTAACTTAGTGCACAAGGACAAGCACAAGTACAGCCCCTTCTTTCAGAGGCTGCGAATTGCGTAAGATTACAGACTGGCTCATTTTAGCAGCTGTTTTTCTTACAGAGCTTGAAATAATACCTAACATACAGCGTAGAAAAGATGGGCATTAATAGGGAAACATCACATTTTAAATTTCATATTTGAATAAATGCTATAAAAGGTTTACATTTACTTACTATGATGTATATTTTAGAAATGGTAAAATACACAAGTGTTAAGTGTATCATTTGAGTTTGGACCTATGTAATCATCATCTAAAGCAAGGTATGGAACAATTTTTATGATCTTATATCCCTCTCCAGACAGTTCATTGCCCACAAACCCCCACCAAATAAGCATTGCTGTGATTTTATTTTATTCATTTATTTAGTTTTTGGTGCTGAGGCTGAAACTCAGGGCTCTAGGCAAGTGCTTTGCCACTAGCTACATCCCAAGAGCACTGCATGTATTTTCTGGTCTGTTTTAAACAGTGAAGTATTTTATCCATCCATGTTATTGTGTGTATACATCACAGTTTTCCTTTATGTTGCTGAGTAGTACCCTATTGTATAAATAGAACATAATATGTGTGTCCATTATTCCCATGTTAGACACCTGAACTGTTTTCCAGTTAGGAGCTATTATGAAAAAGCTGCAATAAACATTTGTGGAAGTATATTTTCATATTTCCCAAGTAAAAAAGGACTGGTTTAGGGGTCAGGGATATAGCTCAGCATCATAAGCACCTGCCTGGCAAGTGCAAGGTCCTCAGTTCAATTTCTGGTACAAAAAAAGGAGGACTGGCTTGGATATGTTTAACTTTATAAGAGAGTACCATTTTTTACTCTCCCATTAGTAAAGACTGAGAATTCCAATTGCTACATATCCTTGCTAACTTGGTGGTGTCAGTATTTAAATTTTAGCCATTCTAAAATATCATCTTATTTTAGCTTTAATTTCTACTTTCCTAATTACCAGTGTTAGGCATCTTTTCTGTGTTGACACATTATTGGTATTCAGCATCTTTTCAAGTGCTTATTGGCTGTTTTTAGGTGTTTATGTGAAGGAGCTATTCAATACTTTTTAAAATACTTGTAAAATACACAAAATATTTATCATCTTAACCACTGTCTTAGTTATTTTTCTCTCATTTCTGGGACAAAATACCCAACACCCAAAGTTAAGGAAGGAATGGTTTATTTAGCTCACAATTTGTAGAGGTTTCTTTCAGCCCATAGACAGCTGGCTCCAAGGCAGGATGGCATGGCAGAGGGCCAACTGTTCACGGCAGCAGAAGGCAGCAAAAGCACCAAGAGCAAAAGGGGGAAATAAGTCTCTTTCCCATCCCTTATACTGGCAGGCTACCCACCCTAGGGCAGGTGTAGCAGGATGTAGCACTCACAGTCCTAACCCCAGCACTAGACAGTGAACCAGTCACAAACTCTAGATTCAGCTGCCTCTGAATAGTCCACTTCTTGTGACCACATTAGGCTTTGGGGGGACATCTAGACACAAACTATTACAACCACCATTGCGTGTTAAGTACAGTATATTCACATTGTTGTTCAACCAAACTGCAAAACTCTATCTTGCAAAACTGAAATTCTATGATCATTAAGCAATAACTCCCCATGGCCTTTCTCTGTGCTGCTCTCTATTTTAAAATGTTTTTGAGTTCTAGTATTTTTTTATATATCTGGATATGTCTTTTCTCACTGCATAGTTTTTCTTCCCAGCAAACTTTTAAATTTAATTTTAATGAATATGAATATAGCTTTTTTCCTGCAGCAGATTACATTTCCTGTTGCTGTGACCATGTCTGACATTGCACATATACTTCTGATATGATTTTGATCTTCCTTTCCCTATTGAAATTTACTGGTTTCTATGTCCTAAATTAAAGGGTGTGTATATATGAGTTTATTTCTAAACACATTGTTCTATTCCATTGGTTTATCAGTTTTTCAATAACACACTGTTTTAATATCTCTATGGTAAAAGTTGATATAAGTCCTTTTATTTTATTCCTCTTCTTCATGATTGTCTTGATAGTTCTCTATTCTCTCTCTAAGAATACTTAATGTATTCTTAGAATTAGAAAATCTATTTCTAAAAACGTTGCTAGGGTTTTTATTGAAATTTTGCCAAATTGGATTTCTTAAGTCTCTTAAGCCAGTAGTTATCATGATTAGTCTAAAAATAAATCAATAGCAAAGATTTCTTAACTCATGAAGCTATTCTCTATGACAAGGTTATACATACAGTTGTCTGGAAAAACTTCACTACTATTCAAGTTTTTGCTTTGCTTTTTCACTTAGCTCCCTATGTATCATTCCACTGGTCATTACTGAAGATCCAGGTATAGAGTGGGTAGGGATGTCTTGTTAAACCGGATTCCTTAAGTCCCCCTAGTTTCTGCCCTCTCTTCTTCCTAAGTCATGGGTCGTTTGACAACTGTTGCTTGTATTCATTAAGTTGACAAATGCCCTCAAAATAAATGGGAGCTACAAGATCGGAGCCTTGGATTTCACTTGGTCTTACACCTGCATACTCTTGACTTTTTTCCATCTGTTGATGGATACCTTGAAAGAAAATGTGAAATGGAGTCTATATGAATTCAAATTTGATGCCTGTGTTCTATTTACTAGTAATATTCTGTATTAATTCCATAATACCTTTGTCATATATTCTGAACACAAGTCTTTTCTCACTGTATAGTTTTTCTTCTAAGCATCCTTTAAAGATCAGAAGGCATCTCGATGCATGCCTTTCTAGATTCTTCTGCCTTTGTTTCCTGGAAGCCATTTATTTTTGTATGTATGTCTGGGACCAAAGGAAAAGCTTAATGAGTTTTCCATCTCAACCAAATAATAGATCATTTTAATAAGTAAATGCTCCCCATGACTACTTAATTCTCTTTTCTTTAATTTATTTAATAGGTTTTGTTCATAGTTTTTATTTTATTTATCCTTTTCTCATCCTTTGCAGGATAAAAATGTATTGGAATCCAGGGTTGTTGCCTGCATCCTCTTATATATTGCCCTTATCTCTCTTTCACATTCACAGTTAGAGCATTTCCATGATGTGTTAAAGTGGCAGTGGTGAAAGCTGTGAGGGAGAGATGGGATACACAAGCCAATGAAACAGGATAGGAAATGATTGGAGTGGTGCGGGTGAGGGATAACAGTGGCTTGGACAATCTTGGGGGAGTAGATGGCAACATTAGTCAGGGTTCTGGCTGGAATACTATATAGTAACTTGAAAGCAATAGATTCTACGTACAGATATTAAGATGAATGCACCTTTAAAAATTTGCACTTGGCAACTGAAAGAGGGCATACACAAGGCACAGTTCTTTTTTTTTACTTTGAATCTAAGATGTGCTCAACACAAGCTCAAGATTTTATGTCACTAAAAGAGAAAAACTTCTGCACACTAGTCTTCTGCTGTAGGATGTGCCCCAGCTTTCGGAAAACAAAAACAAACCTCTGTTTTGTACTGAGCTAAATCCCCAGTCCTTTTCTTATTTTTTATTTTGATGCAGGATCTCAATAAATTGCTAAACTCTGCAAGCTGGGCTCAAACTTACAGTTGTCCTTTCTCGGGGAAACTGAGGATTGTAGGCATGCACCACCACTTCCAGCTTCACATGCATGTGTTTATGTCACTGTTTGCTTTGCACTGTATGATGTTGGTAGCAATCCTGCTTGTGTGCTGCAGCTTTTGAACTTCTACAAGAATTTTATTTTATTTTGTTTTCTATCACTTAGCCCTTGAGAAATAGGAAGCTCCCTGTAGCTTGGTGGTGCTGGGTGGACCTCGTGGTTCCTCCCCAGTTATAAGTGTGGTTATCCCAGCATATCTGAAGGGAGGTGGTTTCTAGATATCAGGATTCTTTTTTTTTTTTTTGTCTTTTCCATTTCTTTACTTTTACTTTTTTGCAGGGCATTTTTATTTTATTTATATTTTAAAGAGAATAAAACAAAACAATAAATGAAACAAAACTGTGGGAACAATATTGAACTTCAAAAACTAGACAGAAGGAAATCCCCCATAGTTGTTATATTGCATATTGTTATACTCTAAACAGATGTTCAGAATACCAGCCCCAGCACTGCAAAGTCAGTCAATAAGATCATTAAGTTGTTTTTGTACCTCAGTTGCTATCATCCCAGCCTGTGTTTATCTGAATCAGCTGATTGTCTACATGTAGCAGGTGGGGAGGGGGCTCTTCTTGTCTCCCATCCTATGCCAGCTGATTCAAGGGCAGGCTGACTTCTTGGTTCTTTTCCTGGCCCAGCCTCCCCTGGACCACAGGAAAGGCAGGCTGACTTGCTAAAGATACTAGGATCCTTGTATTCTCAGTTTCTTTATAAAAACTATTGTAGTATTTGCATGTAAGTTACACACATCCTCCTGTATACTTTAAGTCATCTGTAGATGACATATAATATCTAATATAATGTAAATGTGATATAAATGTTTGTCTTACTATATTGTTTATGGAATAATGACAAGGGGAATAGTCTGTGTAGGTTCATAACAGACATGATTTTGTGGGTTTTTTCTTTCTATAGTTGCTTGAACCTATGGAAGCAGAACCAATGGATAGATGACCAACTTGTAGTAAGCCGAGTTGTAAAGACAATCAGAAGAAAGTAGAATCAAAAAAGACACCGAGGAAAACATTTTTTCTTGACTGCTTTTTCTGATTGTACCCTGAATAAAGAAGGGAACACTTTGCATTCATATTTGAGCAAATAAGTTAGGAGTGTCAAGAAGTTTCATATTTTAGTTGACTAAGGGTTGGAGAACATTGATATTCATTTGATTTGACTTTTGTTTCACCTTTTGTGCCTTTCAGAAAGCAAAGCCTTTATACGTGCAGTCTAAAATGAACTCGTTGGACCTCACATCTTCTCCAACTGATCATTTTTTGTCAGTAGGTAGATTTTTTTTCTCTTTTAAACATTTAACCAGTCAATACTACTGAACTTCAGTAAACTTTTTGGCTTACCTGCAGCCGGACAAGAAGTCTGTGGATGTAACGAGTGATCGAACATCTTTGTCACAAAGTAAGAAGGGGTTGGAGATGTAGCTCAGTAGTAGAGCACTTGCCTAGCATGTCAAGGTCTTGGTTTTTACTGCTATTACAAAAAGATGAAAAGAAGGGAAGATAGAAAGGGAAAGGAGGAGAAGAAGAAAAGAGGGGAGAGAAGGAGGTGAGAATATTATGGAAGAAGTTCACACAGAATGGGTCCTTAGTCTAAATTAATTTGGCTTTTCTTTTTTTACCTGAAAATACTCATTTGGTAACCTGAGTGAATACATGACTTTTTAAAAGAGTCAATTTATAAAACAATGTACAGAAAAGCTATATAAAAGAATACTTACTAGTATTGTGTTTCTGAATACTGACTGGTGCTAACTAAAGTGAATTTAGTCATACTTCATAATCAGAACTGTCTCAGTTGGAACCGCATTTTATTTTTATTTAATGGCCAACAAACCTCAGGTTCTTGTTACATTCTTATTTTTCTAATTTAATAAGGACAAAAGTACAATCATTTCTAGCAACTTTCTCTCCCTTGAAAGGCTTAAAATTGAATTTTTTAAAAACCAGAAGATCCTTTGTCTACTGGTGTCTATAAGCCTGTTCTCTAAACTTGGCAAACAAAATAGGAAGTCTACTAGTGGTAACTGCATAGTCATCTATATTATAGGGAGTCCAGCTTGGGGTGTTCAGGGGCAGGGTGATTTTGTGACTTGAAAGAAATTCACCATTTCAAGCATATCCACTAAGAATAGGCTGCAGTAAAGTTGGATTGACAAAATATGGCATTGTTAGTTTCAATTGTTACTATTGATCATAATCAAAGAATGTCAGTAATTTGTTTTTCATATCCGAAGATGTTCACCAGCAGGCTTTGTTAATGAATCTTAATGTACAGGAGAAGTGTGTGATAAAAACCCCACACTGTAAGATGTCCTATGTTTTATAATCTTCAGCAGAGATATGAAGAATCCTTTTTCCTTGGAGCATTTGTCCAATGAAGCTTTTTCTATGGTGTTCATAGAGATGGGTAATATTGCTTTGACAGGAGCCTATGAAGGTATAAAAGAATCTTTTGGTAGTCATAGTTCATACTGAGATTACACTGTTGCTGACACTGGACTCCATAGCACATATCTGCTAGCATAGGAAGTCATCACCTTTAAAAGTATCAGCATTTAAATAACTAATCAGATCTGCTGAGTAGTTAGAAATTCCAACCCGTACAGCAATTTAGTTATTTCTAAAACAACTTGATGTATTCATGATTAATCATGTAAAATGTGAATTGGTATACTGAATCTGTGCTTAGTTAAAATTTTCAGTACAAAGTTTAAATAATCACAATATTTCATTCCCAAAAATTCAGTTGAGTATTATGTATCCAAGGTTAACTTTCCCCAGCCAAGTAAACCATTTTTCAAAGGTCCAGTTGAAGTAACACAAAGAACTCCCATTTCTTGTCCCTGATTTTACAAAATGTGGAGTTACCACCACTCTGCTGAAAAACCTCCCACGATTCATTCATTCACCTTTCTCCTTACTAATAAAATCAAATATAAATGCTTTTTATGATCCATAATTTTGCAGCCTGTCACAGAGCCCATGAGTCTGCATATTAATCTGTACTGCAGGGGAAGACCTCTGAATGGAGGGAACCCCAAGGCTTCTTTCTATGAAACTCCCAATACATAGCCAAAAAGAAAAAAAATAAATCTCTGATACAAGTTGGACACATCACACTCTTCCCTCTGAGGGTAGTTTTGGGACATAATCTAGTTAATGAAAGTTTTTGGCAAATTAACCTCAGTTAATCCAAAATTTGCTAGTGATACATTTGATATTTTTCGTAGAACAGGCAAATTACTAATTTAACACTGCAGGGTGTAATTGAATCTCCTAATCGGAAAGCAGCCTTTAATAGTCACGGCTTGTATGTAGTATACGTGGTAATCACCCACAGGGCCAAGTTGGCTTCACCAAACAATTCCTTTGAGCTCCGAAAGTACTGTGGAAAGTTGAGTGCTTCTCCTTTCAGGCCCCCAGGAAATGGTTTAGTGCTTTATTACTGTTTTCAAGTACTAGTTCATGGATACTTTCCAAAGGGATGCTAGATACATGCATGGTTAATATGTATCTGGCCTGCAGACAAATCTTTATTACTTCCTATAACAGGTCTGTAATATATCTGTTAATAGACCTCCAAACTAAACTCTTCAAAGTCAATGTTGGTTTTATTCCATTTTTAAGATATGCAAATGTATATTAACATTAAAAATATCCTACTGAACATTATCTTCTCTGAGGCCCTATCGTTATGTCAAATAGAAAAGTCCTCAGTTGTACCTTCACACTACAAAATATTTTTTTATGAGTGTCGTAGTGTTGGGTGTAGTGATGCACCGCAGTGATTCCAGCACTCAGGGAGGCTAAAACAGGAGGATCACAAGTTGAAGTCCAGCTTGGGCTGTTTATCAAGACCCTGTATCAAAATACATAAGTAAAAATGATTGGGGAGATAGCTGGATAAGAAGGCCCTGCCTGGGTTCAATCCCCATACTGCAACAACAGAAAGGTATTATAGCTAACATATAGTAGATAGGGGTAATAGTCTAAATGCCTTTTAGGTTTTTGCTTTAATTTTCACCAAAACCTATGAGACAGGTCCTCTGTCTTTTCCTCATCTTACAGACGCAGTCATTGATGACCGCAAGCTTTAGTAAAATGCCAGGTTGTATCACACATAGTGTAGCGGTAGTTTCAAATCTGATAGAGGACCTGTGCCATCACCACTCAATTAGATGGACTCACCCGAGACAGAGACACACTCGGGACCTCATGACGACCTCACACAGGAAAATGCAGGTGGGCTTCGGGGCGACAGAGCCCAGCGACCTGCTCAGTCCCTGGGTAGCCTTGGGTCAGGACCTCTGCTGTGTAAATCCATTCTCATTCTGAGGATTAAATGAGATAACACAAGTAACACAGCTCGCCAACCCCTCTGTCCACCTTTCTTCCTGAACTGTTGCTAATGTAATCCCAGAAGAAACTCTGGCAAATCTACTTTTTCACTCACTATGGGAGTTCAACACCAGAAGAAGCAGGCTTGTAAATGAAAAATAGTCTTAGTCTCTCCTTGGTTTTTTTAATCACTAAGGTTCTACAGATGTGGTGAATAAAAGTAATGGCCAGCATTAGTATGAAAACATACAGAATTTTGGAGAAAGGTGAATTAAAATATAATTGAAAACAAACATATCTTTTAAAAAATATAATTTGAAAACCATTTGAAGATGGCTTTTTGCTATGTTATAAGTCCTGAAAATTCTAAAGAGTGCCACAGGTGTTGGTGTAACAATAAGTAGTTTTAAGAGACAAATAAATTCTGTTTAATATAAGGGAACAAAACTATCTGCAAGTTCTTACACAGTAGTAATTAGCCCAAGACAGTAGAAGTGGGATTATTAATTTGTTTGCTGTTTATGTGTGATAAAATTCGGAATCTGAGCCTCCTCTTGTCTTCCCTGAATGACCACTGGTTTATGTACTTAAGAAGACCTTTCTCACAGTCCAGTAATTAGGTGCTATTGACCTTGTAATCTTCAGAAATGTTCTTAATGAGCCCCAAAGACACGAATCTCCTAGATAAAACCTCCCAGGAACAGTGGCTCATTAAGGTTCAGACATCAGTATCTGAAATGCAGGAGAAATCCAAACTCCAACCTAGATTACATTGTGTGGTTAATTTTCCAGGACTTTGGGGAAGAAATGTCCAAGTGGTGACTAGAAAGAGTTTTAAAGAACAGCAGAATGATCACAGTGTAGTTGGGGTAATTTAAGAACTTTGAAATTCTGGACCTGGAATGTATTTTTTATTATTTCCACACACAATTTATAAAAGTAAATGTTAATTGAAACTGGAGGTCGGTTGCTCCTGTTAAGTACAAACACAATTTTTAAAAATCAGGGAAAAAATTGGAATTTAGATAAAACATAAAAAGAAATCTGAGCCATAAGTAAAAAGAAACTCCAACAAGTTAGTATTGTTTTACATATTGTTTCAAAACTATTAATCTACAAATAATGTAATTTGGAAGGTTTTCAAGTTCATATTTAAATGCAGATTTTCATAATATTATCACACATATAAATAACATAATATCTTTTATGGTATAATTGATGGCTGTAAAAATGTTAGAAGGAATTAGCTAATGAATTATGAGTTGAGTATAGGACTCACATGATTTACTAAGTATAGTATATTAAGAAGTCTGTCAATATTAATGATGTCACTGCCATAAACTTACCTACTACTTCCTTTTTGGTCACCAGTCACCTATTATGCAAATGCTATAGTTCCAGTTTAGAAATGTCATCAGTGTCTTGAAGTTGAGCTGATTTCTGTATGTTTTGTTAGGAATTTTCCTTGTTATTCACAATTTTTTCTAAGATATATTATATAATTTGGGTATAGAATTTAGGATACTAGATGGAAAATCAGTAGCTTATCTCTTAATTTATCCTGATAAATGCAGTGAATTCTCCATGGCATAGAAAAGGATCAGAATAATTAACTGGATTAAAGAAATGAGAAACGTAAGAAATGCTAGCTAAAGCTCTGTCCACAGATTGGATAAAAAATTTTAAAATATGACAAATGAAAAAGAAAGGTAACTCACTTTGAAAATACACTGCTAAAAAGAAAAAAAATACAGTGCTAATTTATGAAATAAATAGGTCAATAATCCCTGAATATGCAAGATTATAAAAGTTTAGTATAAAAAGTTCAAAATTGGTATATATTAAAATGTCATTTATTAGTTTAATATATTATTGTCTTGTATTAACTCAGTCTAGTGAGACTTTTTTCAGTTCTAGAGATTGATTCCACGGCTCACAAATAGCAGGCAAACATTCTACCCCTGAGCTACATCCCCAGCGCCATGGTGATACTCTTATGCTTGTAAACAATATCTTGTTTAATAATCTCCTCTAAGCACAGTTATTATTCACATATCAAGTGCTTGGAAGTCTCCAAAACATGAAGTAGAAGACAACAATGCTTCCTGGTACCTGTTGTTACCTCAGTTCTTGGGCCAGGGGTGGATTCTGCAGCCTCTCTAGATTGTGGGACCACTGCTTCCATCTCAAACCTCAGCTACCTAATTGCAGCCTAATACTATGGTTACATAAAAGCCGTTTAAACTATACAAGCATTTACAATAGGAACAAAATATTGAGCAAATTTTTAGCACAAAGTGTTAATTTTTTAAAATATCAGCATAGTTCTGTTCAGCTAGGGGTTAGGTAACTTAATCATAGAACATACTTGCTTAGCATGCATAGGCCTTGTATCCAATCCCTAGCACCGGTTTTTAAAAAGTGAGAAAGTTCTGATATAGAAATGCAAAATGTTACAGGATATGGTGTATGGGTTCATACAAATTCATTAATTTTTCACCTGTTCCTTTGAGGTTGACGTGGTATCTTTGTATACAGAGATAGCACATTACTATTCCTATTCCTATTCCATTCAAATGTCAGAATCCCTAGTTTGGAAACTGCGATTAGAGAAGTGGGTATGTGTCTGAATTACTTTTCTCTTTGCTGAGATGAAATATACAACACTCAAAGTTAAAGGAGGAAAAGTTTATTTGGCTCACAGTTTGTAGAGGTCCCTAGGGTTCATAGTGGTCTGTCTCCACAGCAGGGTGGTGTGGCAGCGGGCTACTGAAGAGGAGAAACAGTCCGTGGTAAAGCAGGGCAGGCAGCAAGCAAGTGACCAACAATAGCAGCAATCTTTTGGTACTTTATATTATATCCAGGCTACATGCTTATAGGGGGCATAGAACTCACGTCCAGGGAGAACCTTCCCATTATCCACACTCAGAACTATGCCAAACCGACCAGTGGGCTAATTTAGTAATCACACACCTTTGATCCCAGCATCACACACTGAACCCCAACATCACATCACTTAATCCCTACATCACACACTCCAAATCCAGTCATCTCCAAAAAGCTCCACCTGGGTCCACATGAGGCTTTGGAGTAATGTCTAGACACAAGCCATAACAGTATTGATACCTATCATGGTATAGAAATGTCACGGAGCTCCAATCTTTAGTTTCAACATTCCTGGCTAGTTTGATTTCTTTAAGCAAGGTTCCACATATTAAATGAAATAATCATATGAATAATGATGTCAGAAGATGTGGAGCTTTGGTTAAAGAAGTCAAACTAGCCGGCAATGAAAAGCCTGCAAAAAGCTTATGCGTACCATACTGTGCAATTGACTTGCACTGCTTCTTCTGCTCTCACACTGTACCAAGGAGTTTGTAGTGACTTTGATTTTGAAATAAAACATGCCTCCAGGCAGAGTAAGTCCTCGCATCTTGTTCCGCAAAATTGTCTTAGCCCTTCTTCATTCTTTACTCTTTCATATGAATTTTTAGATTCACCATTTCAAGTTCCATGAAAAAATTGTCAGTATTCAGGTTTAAAATTTGAATCTGGGGAGAATTCATATTTTAATGATGCCTAATCTTAATGTTAATACAATTTTCACTGATTTGGAGCCCCTTATCTCTTCTTTAGCAATGTTTTGTAAGATCTTCTTAAAGGTTTTACACATCTTTTATTACATTTATTCCTAAGTAATTTAAAGACATAAGTAACATACATTGTTGCAGTTAAGAGTGGCATCATTTTTCTATGATGTGCTCTCACACCTGTCACCATTGACATCTTTTGTGCTTTGATTTTGTGCCCAACAAACTTGATGAGCTCTATTGGTTTTTGGAAGTCATGTCTCATTTCTTGTTAAACAATCATGTAATTTATAACTTAAAAGACTTATGTCTTCTATATATCTCTTTTTTTCCTTTCTTATTGCATTGACTAAGATTTCTAGTCTTATAATACAGTAATAGTGGCACATTTATGTTTTTCTCTATTAGGAAAACTTTTTTTAAAGTGTCACCATTCAGTATGATATCCATGGTAGATTTGTCAGAGTTATTCTTTATCAAGTCAGTAAAGTTATCTTCTATATGCAGGTACCAATAGCTTTTATAATGAACTGATGGATACATTGCATCTATGATTTATTTTCTCTGCTTACTGAGCTGATCATTATGATCTCTCTCCTTTAATCTATTCATGTTGAAATGTATTAATAAACTTTATCATGTCGAATCATATTTATATATTCCAATTTTGTGTATATGTGTAACTTTACTACTGTCCTTTTAATTTTTAGTAGTATATATTTGTGATACATAATAAATACATTCATCATGAGAATTGGGACATATATGCAAGTGACTCTTCTTACGTCCCCTTCCTGTCTTCTCCCTCCATTCTCAGACTTCCTTCTCATTTCTAGGGTTTTATTTAAGGTTTTTTGATCTATAATTTTTCCCCAATCTACTTGTATGTAGTTTGGATATAAAGGCTATCTTAGGCTCATAAACAACTGGCTTCTTTCTCTTCTAGACTACTAATGAGTTTTTAAAAAATATCTGTTCATTGATGGCATGAAAATATTTTTTCTCTCAAGCCTAGTGTCTCATGAAAATTTTGAACTTTTATTTTCTTTAATGGCAGTTAGTTTTCTACTCTTTGTTAAGTTAGTTGCAGCATTTTCTTATAATTTATTTTACCTGTTTTCATTTACATTAAAATAAACTCGTTCATTAATCTCCAATGAAACTTATAATCTCTAATTATAACCACTTCCTTGTCTCTAATGTTGTTTTACATATTTGTCATCTGTTTGTTCTTAATCTTACTAAAGATATTTTTTAGTATTTATTCTAAAACATTAATTTTTGGTTTATTGGTCACATTACTATTTTTGGTTTCTGATTTAACATGTGAATTTTGTATATTATTTCTATTTTTAAAACATTCATGTGTGTTTTTTCTCTAGCTTACTTTGTTTATTGTATCTTGTTAAAAGTGTCTGTGATTCCAAAAATGCTTTAGTTAGATCCTTAAGTTTTGACATATAATACTGTTACTTGACTCTGAATCTTTTATCCTAGCATGGTTGCCTGGTTAACGTGCGAGTTTTTAAAATGCTTTCTTGAGATTACTTTAATTGATGACTTCTAATTTCATGTATTTGTCAGAAATGTAGACTGAAAGATATTGATCCTTAGAAATTTGTGAAGACTTTCCCTTTGTAAGAATTCCATATGAACTTAAAATAATTTGTGTTTTCTATTTGAATGCAGAATTTTTCTATTAGGTCATAGTGTTGTATGTGTGTGGGGGGGTGTCTAATATTTGGAATTGAACCCAGGGTTTTGCACTGAAATACGTCCCCAGTGCCTTCTTTTGTGGGGGAGGGGACAAAGTCTTACTAAGTCAATAACTTGCCCAGGCTGAACTCAATGTTTTGATCCTCTTGCCTCAGCCTCCAAAAGTGCTGGAATTATAGGCATGCACCACCATACCCAGCAACCTTGCACTTGCCGGGCAGGCACCATGCTGCTGAGCTATATCCCTGGCCCTAATATCTACTTTTAATAGGTGAATTTATTCTATGTACTTATTCTGTGTACTTAGTATACTTGTACTTATTTTTATCATCTTGCCTTTGTAGTTTTAGTATTTTGCTTTACTTCTTTTCATATTCTTTTGTGCTAGCCTTTAGTTTTCCTCCTGATTGTGGACTAAAGGACCTTCATTTAATTTAAACCTTTTATTTATTATCTATACAGTCTATTCTAAGGATGTTTTACCTTTAAAAACAATGGTCACAGTTATTTTGATCCTAGGCATCAAAAATATACATTACATTTCTTGTCATATTCTCTCTCTCTCTCTCTCTCTCCCCCCTCTTTCTCACTCTCTTATTTTACACAAGGTTTCACTATGAAGTTCTGAGTGGGTTTAAACTCACTTTGTAGCTCAGGCTGGCCTTCAACTCATAGCGATCCTCCTGCCTCAGCCTCCTGAGTGCTGGGATTACAGGCATACACCACCATGCCCAGCTGATTATATTCTGTTTTGTTTTGGACATATTCTTTCAAAAAGAACACTTTAAAGTTTCTGTTGCATCTTCATAATAAAAGTCCTTCCCTTGTGATAAGTCCAGAGACAGCAACAAAAGGGATTCCACGCTGAGTCTCAGGGAAGCATGGCCTTCCCAATTTCAGACACTGGCACTGGATACTGATTTCAGCCTACAGAACTATAAGAGAACTAATTTCTGCTCATTTAAGTCACCTAGTTTGTATTACTTTGTTATAGCAGTCCTAGGACCCAAACCCAAGATGGCAATTGAATGACTTCCATGACATCCACATTAGACATCCACTGTCTCAAATGAGCGCAGTTTGTATCATACTCAAATTGAGGAATCCCACAATTTACTGCCCCTCATAAAGGAGACATTGCCCTTGATTGGTTAGAAAACTGTTCTGAGCTTTAAAACATGTTCTGGCATTAAGGATTCAAATGTGTTAAGGCCTGTATATAAATGTGCCTGCTACTTCCTGGGCAGTTAGTAAATCAGTAAGTGTTTGATGAAATAGAATCTGAAGTTCATGCCACTGAGACTCATACGACCTGGTTGCTGTCTCACAATATCCCTGTTTGTCTTAAGACCAAAGAGACTTCATGTCCTGGGGCTGCCTTCTTGTATACATGTCCAGACCTCCTATTCATACTCTCCTTCCTTCCTCTCCAACCCCTGCTCCTCCCTTTCATGGGATCCCAGCTGGGAGAAACCTGGGCCTGCTCTCTCTCTTCCTCTGGCTCCAGTTTCCTCTGCTTGCTTTCTGGTTCCCTTCTTGAGACTGACGCTGCCGTCCTCTAGATAACCAGACTCCATCAAATGCCAAGTACAGTTGTCATCTAGCTCTTGACCTCACCCCAGCATTGTGCTACTAGGAAACATCCCATAATTCTTCACATTTCACTGAGGTATAATTGACAAAACAATATGTGTTTAAGGAGAATAATACTACAATCAGGTAGTTATTAACAAGCATATCCCTTCACATAGTCACCTCTCAGTCTTCTTCCCTTTTCTTCTCCATCTCCTTCTTCCCTTCATCCTCTTCCTTCTCTTCTTCTGTGGTGAGAACCCTTAAGAGTTCACCTCTTAGCACATTCTACCGACACAATACCATATTGTTAGCTACTGTTAGCCTGCTGCAAGCCAGTCCTCCAGCAGTTATTCACCCTGCGTATCTGAAACTTTGTATCTTTGGCCTTAAGCCTCACAATGCACCCTTGACTTTTAAAATGTCATTCTGTCTTGTTCTCCTACTTCTCAGAGTATCCTTTACAACCTCTTCATTCTGCCCCTGCTCTGAGTTTTAAGTCATTCTTTGGCTCACATTTTCATATTTTGTTATTCCTTTATTTAATTCTTCAATGGATCTCTATGGCTTTCAGGATAAAAATCAAGTCCTTCAGTGTAGCATGGAGGACAATCAAAACTGCTGCTTCTCCCTTACATGATCTTTCCAGTCACGACAGATGACTTGCAGTTTCCTGCTGTTTCATGCTATTCTATGCTTCCACCCTTAAATATGACTTCACATAGATGGTCGGTCTTCCTAGTTCTGTTAGGCTCACTCACACTCTGGGCAGCTGGCCGGCCACCGGCCACCAGCAACCTCATGCTGACTCTCAGCTGGGCTGACAGGGCTAAGGGCTTATGCCTCTCATTTTTAAGTAGGCAAATCCAAATTTGAAAGTGTCTCAGAGTTGTCAAGAGCAGTGAGAACAAACTCCAGTACGCAAGGATTGTTCAAGTCTCAGTTGGTCTCACATCTGCTCTTCTCTTTAACCAAAGGAAGTCACATGGCCAAAACCAAGGTCAACGTAGGAAGGAACCACAAAACCTATGGATCCCAAAGGATCCACACGATTTAACCCTCCTGTTAACAAACAGCCTCTTCTCACATCAGAATAACCAAAACCCACAAATAGAGAAGCAGAGTTTAAAATATTCTAATATGTATATTTTAAAAATCGTAACTGAAAAATTACCATATTTTTTCAGGACTCTATAAGTTCAAGCATGAAATTGTGCGGTAACAGCATTTCTGATGAGTATCTAAATGTCAAATATGGTTTGCAGGAAGTGTTAATACTTCAATGTTCAATCTGCAAGTTGTTTACTTGTTTGCAGGAATAAGTGGTTGCTTGTAACTTTAAACTCATACTTGCAAACTTACATACAGCAAAAGTCCAAATGAAAATATATTTATAAATAAGTTTTTTAAGATCCCATACTCAATGTGTTTTTCCCTACGATTGAGAAGATTGCATTGATAGTCTAGTCTTTCATAAAGAGGGGGGTGGGGAGGAGAGTTGGGCCTTCATTTTCTCACAAAAGGCACAAATGTGAAGCGCATCTGTGAACATTGCATAATTTGTTATGTTCTACAAAGAGGTGGGTTTTTGTTACACACATACCAGAGCTATTTGGTACTGTTTCACCAATGATCTCTATTCAGGTCCAGAAAAGAAATTGGCCTCAGAAGAGTGAAAAGAGGGTAAATTTTTCTTTAAAAATTAGATACAGATTATCACTTCAAAATGCAGGAGGGAATTTTACAAGTGACGGTGTGCTGATTAGCTTTCCAATGGACATCCAGTCCTTTATAAAACACATACTAGCTGTGGTCAACTGTGACCAATGTGGTTTATTACTCTCCAGAAGAGTTGAACTGAGATTACCCATCTAATGTAATTGAGAAATGTTGGGTGAACTTGAACTGTTTCATGGACATGAATGACCAGAAAATTTATTTGATGAGACATTAAAGGCTGAATATGGTAACTATCTCTTTGATGGTTTGGTACAGCCCATTCTTTAGTTCATTTGCATGTCTTTCATTTTTTGTTGTTGTTGTTGTTATTACTCTTATGTGAGCAATTTAAATGCAAAAAAGGCAAAAATGGTTTCTGTATATTATAAAACTCAGCAATCTGATCTTTATTGTTAAATGTGCATTACAGTTTCTGTGTACTTAATTCTTTTAAAGGCATCAGTTTTTTATGTAAAAGAAGTTAACAATGACTAAATTGTGCAGAAATCAATTTAGTTTTAATGTGTAGTCCCAAATTATTTTTAAAATGTTATTTTCTGATTTTACTAATTAAGAAAAACAGTATCATTATATTGACATGTTGTTCACCAAACAATCTCCTATTTAGTATCCTGGTAAACTGGGCAGTGTGAAATCTCATTGGCAGCATCTTAATGAAGCATTTATGGTAACTTTGCCAACAGCGTGCCATGCAAGGTGGCATCAAATGACACTGCTTTCTCTTCATATGTGTCTTCTAATACTTAAGGTAGATTCTGCTCTATTTCTAATGACCTATGCCAAGGTATAAATTAAACATATGGATGTATGGGCATTTTTTTTTTACCATAGAGTATGTAGATACTGCATCTTTGAAATCATTCACAGAAACTCTAAGTTACAAAATCACACTTCATGCTACTAGTGACTCTTTATGTGGAATTTTTAACTGAAAGTTTGTCATTAAAACAGAAAGGCCTTTTGGTTGTGCTCATACAAGCATAATAAATTGTATATGTTTGTGATACTGAATGACTCTTGCCCATATGCTACACCGCAAAGCTACATGAATGAGGCATTTACCAAATCAGGCCCACCACATTAAACAGAAAAACAATCTTTATTCATGGTAACTTATCAGTTTCAATTAATCAACCTTAACAATGGAAATTCTGATGTGTTCAAGCAACTTGAAAGCAATAGGTCATCTCCAGGGCAGCCACGTCGTGTCTTTGTGCCTATGGCCTCAGACAAAGCAGCATCTCCAATAAATATACATACATATACATACATGCATGTGCATATGTATACATACAGATAGCCAGTGCCAGCTGTACCTTGTAGTGTCAACAAAAATTGCATATGTATTGTATATGATTTTATCATCATACATGTGACTGTTTTCCTTCAAGTATTACTTTTTGAGCTCTGCAAGTTTAAACAAAAGGAAAGAAATTTCCATTGGATGACCATCCTTTCAGTTTCTGTGCTGCTATGTGAATAGCATTGTGCAAACCATTCCAATGGTTTTGAAAAGGGGTAACCATTGGTTTGATTTGGTTACACGGTTTAGTAAAGAGCTCCCTCCCACTGCCTTAGGGTCTGTGAAAGGTCTGTGACCTGTTTAGAACTGCCAAGTGAAATGTCATGTCGCCCCTCCCAAATGGGAGTATCTGCATTCATTTGATCGGTATAAAAAATGATTGGGGATGGTGAGATCAGTGCTTTTGAATTGCAATTTATAGCAGTTTACAAAAATGCACATTGTTGGAAAAGAAAACATGGAAGTGTTTCTTTCCAAATTGCATTACCTGTGAAATGTCATTAGTCTTCCAAGAATATTTACATCCTGTTTTTATTAATTGAGAGACTTCAACAAAATAAAATTTTATTTCATTATGCTTTTTTAAACTTGTATTTTGGTATTTTAGTAGTACCACGGAAGTTACGGACAACAATGCTTCTGCATTCCTGGGACAAATATAACTTCCTTATCATGCCCATTTACTAATTCTCTAAGACAATCTTTGCTAATGAGTAGCATTAATAGGCCTCCAATTACCTCTCATTGATTACAGGAACAATTGACTTATTGGTAAATGCCTTGTCTGCTGACATTTGAGACTAAAATTTTGAGCATCCTTCACTTCATGGGTTTCTATCATCCCTTTATCCTTTCCCATTCCCATGCAAGATGCAGACTTTGGAAACTGTGATACCCATGAACCATGGGCACGCAGATGCATCATCTGTGCAATGTACAATTTTGTAAGAGGAAATGTCATTTCTTTTCATTAAATGTGTGAAACAGGCAAGAACAAAAAGTTTAGGTAGGCTGTTCAAGTTCATAAACATGTCATGTAGCCACCTGGGGTCTCTGGGAAAGAGAAAACAAAGCCGTTGATACTGTTTCCAGAAATCTGCAAAGCTTCATATCTCTCTTCATGGTAGGCAGAGAGTACAACTGGATGTTCCTTGGAAAAATCTTTGAGTAAGAAAAGTACCTTGGGAAAAGGCCCTTAGGGCTTCCCTGGTTGATCCTTGACTAGAAAAAGAAAGGCCTTTTTTCAGAAAAGACTTGACCCAGATAGACTCCCAAGTACTCCACTTTGAACCTTGCAACTATTGAAAGCCAAAGTTGTCACGTTTTTATCTTTGTTCATGTTAAGCCTTGGAATGACAGCCTGGCTCTGTGTTCCCCTCTCCCACTGCCCTGGCTGTAAGTGTCCACATTGACACCTACCGGTGACCGCAGGCTGCAATTCTTTGTTGCCTTCTCCACGCTCCTGGCTTTCACTGGGATTAGCTCAGGGCCTTTGTTCTCCTTCAAAGCTGGAACAGCACATCCCATGTTGTGGTTTTCCTGCCTCAGACCCCCAACACTTCTCTCCCAGTTTACACCCCAGGTAAATCTCCCTCCCTACGACACAGAGCCCAGCCTGGGAGGAGAGGGAAAAACATCAGCTTATTTCCCAATCTCAGAGCTCCCGCCACTTTGTTTTTCTTTCCTTCCCATTTATAATTTTCTATGTCATAGGGAGGGAAGGTTGAAATGGAAATGTAAAGACAACTTTTTCCACTTTTTAAAAAATTCTCTTACAATGGCTCCTAATTCTCAGCAGAAGGCCATTAACTGGCCTTGTTCTCAGGCACTTAAGAACATTTCTGAAGTCTAGGGCAGCAAAAAAGTTGTTTCAGAGAAAAAGCTGGCTGACACACACTAATCTGAAGTCTAGGGAGGATGAGACCACCGACCTACATCCCCAGCATGTTATTGGTTACTGAGGAGGCCCTCAACTAGGCCAGGTCTGGGAAAACCCACTAAAAAAGAAGCAGCACAGGGGCAGAAAGAGTGGGGAGTGTTGGTTGTACAGTAAGTAAAATAAAGCTTGTGTCTGCTCATCTTTCCTCACTTCTAGCCTTTAACCAGCCTTTGAAGTTATCCATAACGAAGATCAGCTCCAGAGACAATTGGGACCCACCTAATGAATCAGCACAGAACGGGAGCCAGACATCCTGGGCTGAGTAAGGTCTGCTTCCTGGCCAGGGAACTACTCTCTGGGAGGCGCTTCTGAAGGGAATGCACGCTCCATGTGCACCACACTCTAAACTCAGCAGTGTGCCTTTACCTGGGCACCTTTCCAATCACTAGGGAATCACTGCTCACTGGTACTGGATGACTGGTGAGCTGGATGATAATTGGACACATAGACGCTGAGGCAAACTACCAGGCTCTGGAGTGTATCCCATCACCCAAGGGTGGGAAAGACTGGACTTCCATTAAAAAGTTTAAGGCATTAAGCATATTGGGCTCTAATTCATCCAAGTCTTTCTAACACAGAGCCAAACTGACTTGCTGGCTCCTCACCACTGTTAACTCCCACAAAGTTAAAAACTCCAAGGGGACTTTACACGTCCCATGGGAATTTCTACTCGTACATCTACACAGTGCTCCCAGTGTTACCTTCAAAGCAGCAGACAATTCTTTAGTGTGTGGTGTAAACTCTTTGGGGTTTTGCTTTTCAGTATATCTGAAAAACAACATTCATATACAGGTACCCCGTTGGGAATGCCAGGTACCATTTCCTGCAAACACTGTTTCCCTTCCTTCGTGCGTAATGTTTAGATTGGTCCTTCCTGTCACCTTATGTACAAGTTTCAAGTCTTTCGGGCATCCACTAGAATCCTAGGCTCTGGATTCTAGGTTTCTAAGGCTATTTATTCAGTCTCAGGAAATGTATTTGTGGTTCTGTCACATAAAGCTGACATACTCCCTTCTGAAAGGAAGCTAGAGCGGCAATTTATTTGTGCGTAAAAGGAACAAGGTTTAATTGGAGAGAGACCTGTTACTTTGAGCGCTAGTACATGGGGTGGCATAGCGCCGCGGAGCATTATTCGAGCTTCATCTACTATGCACTATATGCCACCGTCTCCAAAGGAGTGTTGCCCTAGAAACTTGTTTTAAATCTGCTGCTATATATCAACACCTTGTTTTAGCAGTCCTTGGCTGAATTACAGTTACACAGTTTGGCGCTTCTTTCAAATTTCCTCCCATCAGTTTGGCTAAAGAAAGGAATTTTTCTCCTTTAGAAATGAATTGGCTTAATTAGTAAGTAGATTAATGGCAATTGCTGGTGAGTTGGTTTCCAGCAGAGTTTCACCAGAGAGGGTTAATCGGAGGCAGGTCTGGAATCTTTCCCAGAACTGGCTGCCAGCCATTTCCACCAACCAATCCACTCCACAAGAATCGAAGGAAATCAAATAAAATTTATACTCTCTGTGTCATTATCCTGGACCCAGATTCCTTGGGAGCAACCTCCCGGTTCCGTACAGCACACGCTGTCTCACTTCAGAATTTGAACAGAAATGTTAACTTTCCAGATTTATCTGGGCACCAAAGTAGAATTTCAGATAGCACAATAAGTGTAGCCATAGAAGAGGAGTGAGCGCAATGGGACTTCTCAAGCTCTCAGTCAATTTCAGGGTTACAGGACTTGCAACCACCCCCTCCCAAGTCCTGCCTTAAATCCCTTTCTACCAGAAGTCTTTCAAAAGTTTTGCTGTATGTTTTGCAGCCTTTTCACTTATTTTTTCCATAGTGATAAAAATGCATTCATAGTTTAACTTGCAGCTGCATTAGTCTTGCAAAAAAAAAAATCCCTGCTGAGAAATGCATATAATAGGAAAAACAGATCCACTGGACAGCAGCGTAATTAATGCTAGAAAGGGCTGAGGCCGGTTTCATAGTTTGTCTTTTGAGGATATCAAGAGAGACCTGGTGAAAAATGACGCATGCTTTAGCATTTCAGAAAGCTGGCAACTGGCAGCGCTTTTCCTCTTTTCTTTGACTTTCTGCCTCTGAACAAAGGGGTCGCCAGAACTAGCTAGGTTGTAATGAGTTCTATGTCCCTAGCACATTAAGTGCATCATGGAAACATATTGTATCGAAATAGTTTGGAGGAGAATACCGGGGATGAAAGAGAATGGGTGCTTTGATCAGCTCCCTGGGGTCCTGAGCGCGCACAGACTGACTTGCAAGGAGTTATTCAGCTCCAGCTAGACACACTTACAACACCATTCAAAGAAATTTGCATATCTGTAATTTATCACATTGGTCCAGAACATTATTGCAAGGTAAATAAAAGTAAGCTGAATTAAAAAAAATCAATCATCGCAGATATAGAGGAAACTGTGAGGCCAGTCTTGCCATTAAAAGCAAAAATAAATATGTCCCTAAAACATAGCTATTTAGAAGCTGACTTTATTTTTTAAAAGTGTCCTTCGAGCAACAGGTTGTGCTATGGCAAGAAACAAGACTGGGCCCCCATTTCTTTGCCTTTCGACTTTAGGGGAGTGTATTGACAGCCTTCCACTGAAATAAAGTTAGAAAGCTGAATGAGATGTGTGTGGTTATAACCACTCCATGACGCCCACAGAAAAATGATTACACACTCGGAAAAGCTATGAAAGATGCCTTACTCTCCTCGGATTCTGCCAGTGGTAAGGTTAAATCTCATTTCTTCTGTTGATTTCATTGGCAAGCCCAGTTTGCTGGATTTAGCTCAGAAGTAAGAAATGTCCGGAGGCCAGGTCAACGGGAAAGCTTGGTTTTGAATACCCCCATGAGAACAAGTGAAAATTTAACAGGCAGGCATTGTTCTGAGCTTTTAAACAAGCCAGTTAAAAAGCAAACAAGAATCTTCAACTTGACCTTGGAAAAGACTGTGCGCCTGCAGATAATATATCAAACAACTCTTGATGACAATGATATATTTCAAAGTATTGTCAGTTGAAAAGATTGATAAATTTGCTGCCGCAAAGAGAGAACTTTGGAAACAGGCAACAGGCGATTTAACTCACCCATTCTGCCTCCTCCTTCTCTGTCCTCCCTGCCCCATCCCCTTCCCTCCTCCCCCAGCCCGCCCTGGGGCCAACGAGGCAGAAGAGGGCCAGTAAATCAGCACTGTAATATTTCTTAAGGGGCACGGAAAAGCTGTGAACAGTACTTCTCATATTAAACGCAATATTTCTTTGCTTTCGTGGGAAACAAAAGTCATAGCAAGACGTCTTTATGGCTAATTCAGTCAAAGACACATCTCTGGTTCCCCCTGCAGAAAGGTCAGTGTCGTTGTGTTTGGTCCACGGAGGGGGTGTTTTCACACTGAAAACTGAGCCAGCTGTCCCTGTCATACCCTCGCCATTGGGGAGCGCACACTAGCCATGGTTATTAGGCACATTCTACACCTGCAAAATATACCGATTTCCAAGACTTTTCAAGACACCCTCCGGTTCTCATGCCCCCTCCCCTCTTGTCTACTAAACTCTGACAACACAATTCAAGTCCTGGATGAAAGCGCTGCACGCAAGAGGACCGCTGGGGAGGGGTCAGCTCAGCTACTGTCTCCCGGTGTCTATTGAGCAGCCTTCAAAGAAATGAGGCGTCAAGTATGTTTTCAAAGTATGGAAAAACTTCCAAATGCGAAATTCCTTCGAGCAGTCGCACATTTGCTACTGCCACAAATGCTAATTGTTGGACCCTAATATTTAATTATATGCACGGTTTTAGTTGTGGGGTTGCAGCCAAGCATTCTTCATTTAGAAGTGGATCATTTTAAAAAAATTCTATCTGTATTTCATGTATCACTGACAAACTTGGTAAGATGAATTTCTTGAGTCCTCCTAAGGCAAACGCATTAGATCTGCTTTTAAAAATCAAAATGCCAAAGGTTGGCTAACTGGCTATCATAATAAAATTTCTAGAAACATCTCCTAGCTACACTGCTCACTGGAATCCAGTTCCAAAGGCGTGCACTCCAGAGGTGGGTGACTAGCCGTTTGGAAGATGTTCTGTGACCCAAATATCCAAGAGATAAAAAAGGGTTCTACAACTGCTGAAGAGAATTCGTAAAATTAGAAACACTTAAGGAAAAACAATTTAAGAGAATTCCCCACTTGCCCGTTCCTTCAGGACCACAGGAGTGTTCTCTCTTGGAATTTGTATGGGACCTGGCTGGGGGTGGGGGACCGAAGAGTCCTCTCCGGCTGCTAAGGGGGTAGGGGAGGCGAGCAGGGTATCATTGAGCGGGTTTAATTAGCCTCTGGTGTGTCTCTAATCCTGATCTTTATCTAATCCTGCCACCCAAATACCGAAGAGCCACATGAGAACTCCCTAGAGCGGGCTAGGTGCCGAGGAGTCCAGGACGCCTTGGGCTTCTGGGACACAGGCAGGGGCGAAACACGCTGTGTGGCACAGGAGGCGGGGAGGGGGCGGCTCTCACCAGCAGGGCGCCCTAAACTCTTTCCTGGACGCTGAGTGCCTCCTCACAGCCCGCCTCCAGCAGGCAAAGCGCAGGCACCTCTCCAAAGCAATGTCAGTGCAACAGGTTGTTTGGAGCAGGTGTCCGACCCTCTAGGGTAGGGTTAGCATTAGGCTGAGGGGATCGGTGAAGGGCCCAGACCTTCTCCTGAGAAGCAAGAGTAGATCCTCAAGGCTCCAAAAGTGGGATCAGGTGGAAACTCGCGCCCCCGCCACCATCGCTGCTAGCGCAGGCGCCTCAGCCCAGAGGCAAACCCAGCTCGCCACAATCTGCGCCCTGGGCCACCGACTCTCTGCAGGCGGCCGCCCGAGCGCCCCCAGCAGGATCAGGGGCTTGGTTGTC
>PVJX010006823.1:32500-35711 GCA_004027295.1 Dolichotis patagonum
ATTGTATTTGGGTTTTTTGGTGGCATGTAGTATCTTTTAAGGCAATGACAGAGATCCCTGACCCTGTTGCCTATCTGAAATGTAACAGTGAGAGGGAAGAGAAGAGGCTTTTGTTGAGTGTGGTCATTGGCACTCTGACACTCAGGCAGGGTAGCATGGCACCACGGCATGGAGATGGTCAGATGGGGTGGGCTGGAACTGAGGTCTGTTCTAGCAGGTAAGGGATTTGGGAGGGGTGGGCGCTCCACCCCATCTCCACTCCCAGTGAATTCCTTCCAGGACTCCCACTCTTTGCAACTGCTAGTAGTGCAGACTGGACACTCCAGAACGACTCTTCAGGAGAGATCACAAAATGCACCCTGTACTGGGGTTGCTGTGTCTTTATCATACTAAATGGACAAGGGACAGCTCAGGGCAGACTTTAAACACTTTTCCCTGGTAGTCCCAAGCTGGGTCTCAGTGCAAGTTGATGGGTGTTCAGAAGAGCAGGGCCAGGCAAAGACTCTCCATCACTGGCCAGCAGTTTGGCTTACTGGATTGTTTCCATACACTTTTTAAAAATATAATTTGGATGAAAAGTGTTGACTTAGAAGGACTGCTGAATTCTTGTCACTCAAACTGCCCTCACGTGATCCTTCCATTGCCAGGCTGTGTTCATGGGCCAGAGATGGCCAGGCTGGAGGCTCTCTCCCTTGGCCCTAGAGGGTCCCTCCTGCACCAAGCGCAGCACAGCCCTGATGCCAAAGGACACTCTAAAATGATACATTTGTTCTGCTTTTACTGTGGCACATTTTTTAAGTAAAAAGAATTGCTACACTAGAATGAATGGATTATGAGTAAATAAAAAGAAACTGTCAGTCTCTTTGAAGGTTGTGCTTAAAGGGACTTGCCAAGTCAGGACGCGAGAGTGACAAGATAGAGACCCTGGTGTTTTGCATGCGCAGCTCGGCTCTTCCGCTTCATCTGCACCGCACTAAAGGATGTGTTGACGCATTGAATCACAGAAAAAAAGTGGCACACACAATAAAAGGTGGCACACCACAATGATCGTAGTGTTTTAACTGCGAAATGACACACTGCCCACTCCGATGAAAACGCAGGTCTGCACAGGCGGAGAAAACGATACAACACTTCCACAACTTATAATTAAGTTGAAGCTGCCTAACATTTGACTTTCTAATGAGCGTAATGAGATTACATGCCCGATGGGAGCATTCGCGCAAAAGCAACTTTCGTGTTTAATGAGGCCCTAATATAGGACAAAATCGAATTATTTTCTCTCTTTCTCAAATTCTGTCTCCCATGTGAAATCCCTTCGGGAGGAGGGGTAAGGCTGGAAAGGGTGAGAGGGTCCACGGCCAAAGGCCCCCTGGGATCCTCTCGACCCAGAATCTCCGAGTGTCTGGCCAGGCAGTGCTGAGGGGTCGGGCTCTCGGCCTCGCTTTAATTGCTCTTGGACTCGGTCCATGGCACCCGCAGCGCGCGGGGACCCCCTCGGTGGGTCTGAAACTAGGTTAAAGCAATTAGCATGCTGCCAGCATATTGTCTTTCAGCAAGGCTGGGGGTATTGGGTGATTTTCAGTTGTACCGACTGACCAGGACGTTGCCGGGCCAGAGAACAGCAGGTCGCCTTGGCGGGACCTGCGTGTCTCGGGGTCTGCGGTGCCACACCAAAGTGCGCTCCTGCGGCTCTGCGCCCGCGCGCGCTGGCCTGACTGTCTGCTGCCTCGCGCCCAGCTCCAGCACACAAGTGAGGGCGCCCAGGGGCCCTGGGGATTTCCTGTGGCTCCCGCAGAGACCAGCCAGAGCCCCAGTTTCCGGGGCTTTGGAACTTCGCCCTCGCTCTTCCCTTCGCTAGGGGGCGAGCCTGCGCCCACCGCCCCAGGCTTGCCTCCTCCCGGAGTTGAGGCAGAGGGAAAACATGCAGCGAAATAACTCTGTTGCAAGGTGGTTAGGGGCGCAGACTGGTTTCTTCTTGACTTACTTTTAAAAACATCCTGGATTTTGTTGGGAGCCCCCTCCCCGTAGCGGTCTCCCAGCTTCCACTGGTCGCCCGCCGCCAGTTCACTTAGAGAAAAGGACCTGTGCTGTCAGTGCTGAACGGAGGGCCCACGGCTCCCCAGCACTCTAGCAGAGGAAAGGCCCCTTCCCTTGCCCGGCCCAGAATCTTTAGCCGCCCCACTTATGCACGATTGTCAGGCACGTCATGGGTGACCTTGGGTAAACTAAGCAGCCTCTCTGAGCCTCAGTGTTCCCCTCTGAAAATGGGAATGATAAATACTCCATGACCTACTTGACCCATAGGCGGTTTGAAATTCAGGATAAAAATACAGGTAAGTCGTTACTATTTAGGGCAGGTGATGCAGACAAAGATCTGTCACAAAGTTGAAGCTTAATCCTCAAACCCCCTGTTAGTCTAATGAAATAAAAAGTGGCTTCCTACCAGTTAGCTATAGTTTGAGTTTCTGATTCGGTTTATTTTTTTTGTTTTTACCAATTGAATTACTTTAAAGATAAAAATATTCCCACTGTGCACAAAACAAGTAACTCTTAGAAAAAAGGTGTAAATAGCATTTATTAACAACGCTGAAAAATAAACCACATCTGACAATAAATAAGCATGAAGTCCGCTGGCCAGAGTTCTTCCAACCAACAACGCAGTTCTGTCAAAGGTGCCAGGGGGAATCGTACACTACTGCATATTTTTAGAAAATCGGGATAAATTATATAAATTATATATTTAAAAAGAAATCATCTGTCATTAACGGAATAATAAATAGATAAATAACAAACAGTTGATTGCCATTAAAAAATCTGATTCTTAAATTACATTTACATCACAGATATTTACATGTACAATACGCTCCATCACAGTTAGATCCCAGCCTAGAGTGGGCCCTCTCAGGACACAAACTCAAAGGGCGCTTCGTTTTCTATGTTGTTGAAAGAGGACTTGCTGTTGAGTTTTCTGGGGTCCTCTGGGGTCCACACTTTGGCTGTCCGGATGATGTTTTGTTCTTTGAGTTGTTTTTCATCAGTCCACGAGAGAGAGTGACCCGCAAGGGGAGGGAGGCCATAATCCGGGTCGCTGGGGGATGGGGACCCTGGGGAGGCCAAGAGAGAAAACAGACAGTGAATGTGCAATCACGTTCCCTGCGCTTCCCTCCTGTCCTGGGCACCTCGAGGTAGATTAGACCTTAGATTGTACTGT